>JANAVB010034701.1:0-20125 GCA_029216955.1 Iris pallida | reverse complement strand
TGTGGTAGTTACAATCTCACCCCTCTGATCAGATCCCATCTCCACAATGATGGACCGCCAAGTCTGCACGTAGTCCGCTGCGCACAGTCTGCCCTCGGTTCGGCAAACAGCACTACTTGGATCAACAAAGTTTTCACGGGTCAATAACTGATTCTTTTCTCTATGGTATATCAAAAGTGTCATAAAAGTACGCATTACCTACAAATTACAACCTTGTACCTACAGTGAATGTAGTTTCGGCCAAGGCAAAGCAGAAATTGCGTAGCTCATTGCTGCAAAGATCAAGAGTTCCGGACCCTTTCATTCCACTGGTCTCAATGGCGACCTTATGAGAAAATTTCCAAAAACATAAAACACTATCCTGCAATTACATCAGAAATCACAAAAATCTCTGTAAATGTCCTTCAGTTGGAAGAGTGGAGTAAACATTGAATCTAGTAGGCATATACCCCTACATTCAACATTGAAAACCAAAAGTCTGTAAATATCAAACATCAATGACAAGAACATAATCACCAAAACTAGAATACCAAAAGTTTTCATCTTCGCTCCTTTCTGTTTCATCAGTACAATGCTGAAACAAGCATTTTGTACATGTAGCAACACATTAGAGAGAAACCAATAAAACAGGCATCACCTTGTGCAATTCAAAACCCACCCCACCGAAATTCCACAATATCTTGAAAATATCGCTAGGGTATATAAACAAGCACCCAGACAAAGAAAAGATATAAACCCAAAAGATAGACTAGAATAAGAGCCTTGTGCACCAACAGCTGCTGAGCAATGCAGTTCCAGCAGACAAACCCAAGTTCTACCTATTCATCTCTATACAATGTTTACAGTTATGTTCTTCCTGCGATGCTAAAACAAACACAGCCACACCCTTATGCACACTTGCAGCTGCAGCTTTGCCATCTCATTTTTTTTTCACTAGGAAATATCGTTATAGAACAGTTAGTTTTTGCAGCTACCTGGATAGCTGAGTCACTGCACTATACTTGGGTGGCACTTCCAGGCATCCTGCTCTTCTAAGGCTAGCTACTTAGATTCTTCTCCGTTGGACTTTCTGGAGCGGTCCCCAATATGATCTCATCTTGCTCCGCACCACGTGACAGGAATGTTTCCTGAAGAACATATTAAATATTAAGAATGTGTGTCTGGTAGAAATGGCAACAATGAGATGTACCAAAAGCATACTATAGTAATATTAGGACATGATAGCCAAATCCTAACCAAGCTAAACAACATTTAAAACAAGCAGCAGAAATATTAAATATAGATGTTCAAAAGGTCGTTTCAATTCTCATATTATTGAACAACTTACATAATAATAACACCTTAATATGAAACAGAGTAGAAGATTTGTTTCAGAAAAAAGAGTACAATGGAATTTATGTAGAGCACATAGGATGTTTTAAGATGCCTATTGAGAAAACAGTAGATCAAGTAAGCTTTTCACAATCAATTTAGGAAAGAACAAAACAATTCAAGAAATTGTTTTACACAGTATTCTAGTAAACAATTTGATAATTATATCGGCAGATCACAATTCTGTGTTTGTTTTCACATAACGTGTTCAGCGATAATGTTAATTCTTAAGGAAATTCTTTCCAAAATTAGATGCCAGGTCATGTGCTCATCTTTAATTTACTTTTCAAAACAGTAGCAAACACTTTTCTATGAATAATATATGTGAAGCAAGTTACTAATACTTGAATAAGCATAATATGCAGCCACACTGTCCTAAACCTTAGTCTTTCACTTGAGCTATCACAAGCATGTATAATTTAGCCTTGCTTTAAAGGTTCTACCTGATCACGGGTTTCTGGCCCTTGAGAATTGAAAAGAATAGGATGGCATCGCTTGTCCTCATTCATCAAGCTTGAATTCTGGAAGTGAGTGATAAGTGCTGATTTCCCCTGGATTCTTGCATATGCTAACGAGGCAACCTTCTCGCTGTTGAACTTCTCCCACTTCTTCCCATTGAATGCCTGTACATGGATACAAACGCCCTAATGAGCTTTTCAAAATTCAAACTTTCAACACAAAGGTCTTTACGAGTTCATTCCATATTGAATTGGATGGTACAAACAGTAACATGGATGCCTCTGAAGCTAAGAATTTGCTGTTATCATTCTAATCAATCTCATATCACCAAAATACTGCTGAAAAGAAGCAAGTAGGACATGAAAAAGGAGTTGAGAAACACCTCATAGAAGGAGACAATGTGTGAATGAGAGGTCATATTTATGAACGCATAACCCACATTGCACTTATTCTGCAAAAGAGAAGAACAATTAATTATTTAGTTAAAGGAGGCAGAACACCACTTAAAAACAAGAGATAAACTGGACTTTCCTTGAAATCAATTGGCAAGTAGAGAAAATCATAGGTGCCCATGTGAGTCTCATCAATGGATGCTAAAAGCATCTTTGAGGTATACCTGAAAAGCAATTAACACCACATAATATCAATTAAGCCTAAACAAAAAATAACCAGCACTATTCACAATGCAATCTGAAGCTTACTTGTTTGGAATGTTCTTTATCATTAGAGTTGTCCGTGTATCTTCCCCACTGGCAATCTTTTCCAAATCAAGCTGATATTGCTTCTTGCTGTCTAACAGGCTCCCATTAGTGTCAAGTCGTCTAGCCCGGCCACGGTCAACAGGACTCTCAAAGCCAATGGCACCAAGTCCAGAGTACGGTGTGTTCCCATAGAAGTTAGGTCGTAGCCTCTGAGACGACATCATTCTATAATTTGGTAAAACATTCTCAGAGATGTTCCGTGAAAAAGAAACAGCAGGATTTATAGGAGCCCGAGCAACCATGTTCATTGATAAGCTTCCATCGTTCCGGCTCGAACCTATACCTCCAAAGGCAACTGGGCTCATAAAAAATGCATCAGGAGATTCGGGGAAATAGCCATATTGCCTCTCCAACGGAATACCAGGTGGAGCTGATCCAACGTGATGATAGTGATGTGATGAAGCAAGTATAGGGGCATGGCGATTTGAATATGGTATCCCTTTCCCTTGACCCTGTCCATGACCATTGGGTGTGAACAAATGTCCCATAGGAGTCGTTTGCCAGACAGCAGAAGACTGGGAATTCTCTGAGTACTGAGTAGGACTATCCCAGAGAAACTGTGGTCCAGTTGAGGTCCCCAAACCAGATGCATTTGAGATTGAGGGACCAAAAGAGATACAGTTCTGGGACTTGAGCTAATCATCCCATTCTCATGCTCAGGAAAGGACTGGGAATGCTGAATTGGAACTCCATACGACGAATTCCCGTTAGAGAATACCTGGTCAGCATGGTTAACCCTCCCTTGATCTTTACCAATTGGTGCAATCTTCACAGGGTTTGACATCAGAGAAGGAAGTGAAGAAGCTAATCCAGGAAAATGATTGATTCCAGGATTGATGGCTCCTGCAGTTGGGGATCTGCTAAGATTCTGCAGTAGATTATTCTCGCTTGAAATGCTGAATTGTGCCCATGAGCCTGTCACCATCGTTAGCATCCATCTCAGCAAATGCGCATTTGGGCTTAACTTAAGCAAGCATATTAAGATGTAAATGACAGCCAAGTTACCAGGGGGAGAATTTGTTATGGGTGAGCCCACTTGATGTCTGTAACTTCTGGTATCATCCTGCTCCATTTCTCGAGTCAACTGCTGCATCATGCTAGATTCAAAAGGTACCGTCTCTTAGACTTGCCCAGCATAACACTTAAAAATAAGAGCAGGAATAGGTAAAAGCCAGCAAGAAAATTCACCTCTAGCTTAGCTTACAGAATAAGAGCATATATATACATTATCATAAAAGATATTAATTGCTATTTCTGTTTTTCTAAGGGTATGTCTATCACACATCACAAAAAGGACACAAAAAATAGAGGAAGGCAAAGAAAGCAACATGGGAAGAACAAAATACAGAAGATTAGGTTAATGTCATACATAATAATATATTCAGGCTTTCCGAAGAAGCTATGAATTAGAATAAAGGTCGTCTTCCATGAGGCTCCCGCTTAGTGCCACAAGCCTCCGGCTAATGCAGGGTCGGGGAGGGTCCAGATGTAAGGTGCCTTTACGGCTTAACCCCATATACGGAGAGGTGGTTTCCACAACTCAACCCACATCCTCAGGAGGCAAGCAACAAGCCCCAAAAGAAAATACTCAAGCAACACTCTAAAGCTATGGAAGTGAATGGGCATTATAAAGCAGGGATAATGCACCAAAAGAAAATACTCAAGCTTGACTATGACGCATGAATACAGACACTGGATAACAATAAGACATAATACGGACATTTTCAAATAAGTACAATATATTTGCCTATGTTGCACCTATAGGAGTACGGAGTCTACCGACACAATTTTCCCTGTGCCCCTGAAATGTACTGTAATATTATGGCAACTAAAAACATAGTAATGGTCTTTTTGAATTCAACCAGCAATACAACTGAATCCTTGCGCTTACAAATGAAAACTTTTACATCGAGTACGCACTGAACACAAATTGGTTATCAACTGTAAGCATAATAAAGCTGGAATAATGAGCTATTAAAGGCAAAAGTGGGCATACAAAGCTTAAAGTTTTGATATTGGTAAAGAAAACAAAAAAATGTGTTAGAAATCCATATACTCACTTTCGGTGAGCTCCTCCAGGACGGCTAGGTTCTAACTTTATGCGCTTGCCAGCTATATCAATCCTGTTCAATGACCGAAGGGCTGCTTCAGCCGCCCTGACATCATAATATTCAATAAATTTATGCTTTTTGTGTGGTGTCTCCCGTATCTATATCACAAAATGGATAAACTAAATCTTCAATATTTTTTGCAGAAAAGAAGCAAAAGGGTCAAACTAAACAAAACTAATGACAGGTTCCCGGACCTCCTTCACTTCACCATAAACACCAAATATCTTAAGAAGGTCATCATTGGAGACTGATGGATCCAAGTTAAAAACCACGAGAGTTCCTTGGTTCATATCTTTATCTGATGGATTGTCCTGAAAAAATTGATCAAGGAATTACATGATGGACAATAATATATTCAACAGATAAACAAGAAAATAATGATAGAAAGCATATCAAACCTTTGGAATAGAAAAGTGAATATCCAGTTTCCTTCGTCGCAAGGGTTTATTTTGTAATGCACGCATAGCAGTCCTAGCAGCTCTGATATCATAGTAAGATATCATCACAAATCCCCTGTGCTTGCAAGCAGTGTAAAGAGTACGGATGGCCCCATAATGCTACAAATAAAAAAATAGCAATACGTAAATGAATCACATTAAAACCTTGGATAGACAAAAAATGAAAGAAAGAAGACAATAGCACAAAGTGGAATAGTATAAAATTAACATAATACGTGCTCTAATATGTCTGAAGCAAAATGTTACCAGATGAAATGGAACTATAACACATTAAGATAGTAAAAGACTAGCGGACAGCATATCTACCCTACTACATATAGAAGTTGTTTTAAACAAATTTCTAGCAAAAACAACCTTAAAATGTATAGTTCGGTAGAGAATTGTACTAACTGAGAACTCATAGTAAATGCAACCAGGGTTTTAAAAAGCTCTAGACGAGCTGCCTCGCCTCATTGCCTAGGCTCGTCCGGAGAAGAAAAGTGTCACGTGGGCAGCTTCTTTCAATTTTCATAGCACCTTTTGTCACTTTTATAGCTCGGTAGGTTGTACAAATCTGTCATATATCCCTAAAAACTCATCAAACTTTGAGTTTTTAGACAATAAACTAAAAAAAAAAAGTCAAAAACAATACCAAATTACCAATAGAAAATAAAAAAATAAAAAAGTAACTTGACAAGATCACAAAATAGTCTATGAAACACAACATTAAGTTTAAAAACAATAACATCACACATAAGTCATCATGATAGAAGACAAATTACTCAAATGAAAAAACAAACATAAAATATTCAACGAATGAATGTACCACATTCCTAAATGACTTAGTGAATCCTTCTTCTTCCTACTCAATCATTCACCTTCATCATCTAAGTCTAAGAGATCATCCTCTACCTTATCATCAATATCATCATTGAAAATGAAATCTTCGTCCTCATTGATTAATGGATTTGGTTCATCATTTTTCTCTTTCATCTCATCATCCTCCATCTCTTCTTCCTAAACAAGTCCATAAAAGTTTTTTTTTTTTTTTAAATCCGAACAAAGCCCAAAAGAGCTACATAAAACACCCAACACACCTAGGTGTGCGCCTAGTTACCCATTCACCTAATGCCGTCTTTGGCGCTTTCTCGCCTACGCGTCGCGCCTAGAGAAGATACCTCGCATGTCTTTGGAGTTTGGATTAAGCGGTGAAACGTCACCTCTAACAACACTGAATGCAACAAATGGCATTACTTCATTTAAACTCCATTGGCAGCAGTTGGAGTCTGTCAATTACATTTTATATTGAAGACAAGGTTCACAATATTGACCGAAACCGATGAAACTACCAATTCAAAACCACCTGAACCAAACCCCACCCCCCCCCCCCTCCAATCCCGAGAAGGCACTGAATTAGTATATCAACTATTCTTTATTGTTGTTGATGTGGTTCACAATATCGTATCGGAATCGGTATCAGACCATTCCTATGAGTATCGGGATCGGCGGTATAGGGAGTATCGGTGGTTTCGGATCGGGGTATCAGATTTTTTGGTATCGGAAAGCAAATAATAATTAACATTTTAGAAAATATATTTTATACATTTATGCATAATTTTAAGTATTTCTAGTGTTGTTTTTAGCAGTTTTGAAATTGAATGAAATTGTAGTCACCCTTGTTGTTTGGTTTACATGCGATAGATAAGTTTATTCTTTTACATGCTTTTACAACCTTACTATACTCTTACACCCTTGTTGATTGGTCTTTTTCGTTCAATTTTTTTTGCCGAATTGCTCGGAAAAGAGACCCCCAATGTCGGTATCGGTCGGTATCGGATCGGGACATGCCAAACCGTATCGGTATCAGATGTATCGGATCGGTATCGGCCGATACTGCAAACTGTGTGTGAAACCTTTTACATTAACATAATACTAGGGACCCCATGTGTCAAATATTTTACAATGTGCATCACTTTGATGCACTCTGTTGCATGGGCACAAATATAACACAATACGGGCCCGTAACCAATTTTAGAGTGCCTGTGTTGTGTCCAGCACATGGCCAACAGCATGGACACAGCACCATTTTTAGGGCTTCAGTGCTTCCTACACTGAAATGGAATAGGAAAATGTGGACCTGGTAAACATTATGCAATAGGAAAGGCGGAATGTTGCCTCTTGAGATCAATCATTGTTGTAATATAAAGCTCTGATTTCGTACTCCAGCATCTACTACAAATGTCAAATGATTGATAGAAGTACTCCTAAGTTCCACGGAGACAAATGGAAATGGGCACTGAAGTAGAAATTCTGCCTACTTTTTTATGAAGTTAAAGCGAATCAGACTCTTTCTACTTGTAAGCATTGTCATCATACAAATTTGGGTCTTAGAAGGCTATCAAAACCATGTGGGCAACAGTGGAGTTAAATTTAACTTCTGCAAACTCTTCAGAAGAGAGATGCAAAGTAAGACATGACTCAAATTCAGGAGAATATGGACAAGAAAGCGTTTCTAGCGTGTAGTATGTCTAATGCATTTGCAATGCATAGAATACCTGTAGAACACCTCTGCAACAATCGATTGTTTAATGTGGCCACGAAAAGAATATATGATCTCTCTTTCAAGCTAATAACATACTTCAGGCCACTTAGCGATGAAGCACATGCACTTTTACAACGCAGCTGTGTCCTCTTCCATTTTGTATACATGCCAAAACAGGAGTTCTTTTAAACTTATTTGACACTTCTTGGAGATGTTCTCAACATTTCTCTTACACTTCTAATGCACATGCACTTTTACAACGCAGCTGTGTCTTCTTCCATTTTGTATACATGCCAAAACAGGAGTTCTTTTAAACTTATTCGGCACTTCTTGGAGATGTTCTCAACATTTCTCTTACACTTCTAATGCACATGCACTTTTACAACGCAGCTGTGTCTTCTTCCATTTTGTATACATGCCAAAACAGGAGTTCTTTTAAACTTATTCGACACTTATTGGAGATATTCTCAAATTTCTCTTACACTTCTAATGCACAATAAACACTTGGAGATACGGTTTTTCTACCTCTAAAGATTATGATTTAATAAAAAAAAAACAAAATGATTGAACTGATCTATATAGAACTATAATTGACTTAAAACATGTTTCATTTTAAGTAATGAGATACATCAAAGCTATTCCTTGAAGGATAAAGATGATGCAAAGCCCAAGCTTACAGCTATATAACGTATGCAAGATAAACATGTCATACATAAGCAACTTATGCTAGTTGTGTTATCAACAATTAACTATAGTGATGCATGATGTTAAGATTTTATAGAAAATATGTTTATTTTAGTGTGACATTTCCGGTGTAATGCCTACTTTTGTTGGATAATAACATCGTTGTGTAGTGTCAACCTCCCTACGTGTCAACATATATGTGCTGTGGAACCCAGCCTGCAAGTACAAGTTCTCATAAGATGGAGAACAAACACTTGCTTAATTCTTTGTTATTTCCAAATAAAAATGCCACAAGTAATGTCAGCACAAACACTAACTATTAGCATTTGTTCGAACCAAATTCTTGTTTTATTAATAAAAGCTCTGCTAATGAAATCGCAATATTTCAAATCGATAAGCCTTTAACTGTTTAACACGAAGAATAGACCCCGGCAAGTGCAAATAAAGTTTTTTGATCATGAAATAGAAATAACACAAGAACTCTGCCACAAGTCAAACTCTCCTTTCGGATAATTAAACTTAACAGACTGAGCAATTAAGGGGAAGAAAGTTGCTAGAGATCTTTCTGGAACTGCATTGGCAGGTATGGTATGACCTTGTATCTTCAACTAACTATGCAGATAGCTGTAACCCCACTTTCCCATTTTTTTTTCCAATAAAAACCCGATCATTTCTCCATTAATTATTTATTATTAATTATTAGGCATGGCATTTTAGTAATTTCTAGAGGGAAAGTTGGTTATTTGGAGAATCATGAAGAAGGAATGGCAAGTTTGTAAATAATTAAAAGTGGAGTGGCATAGTTGTAATAATTAGGAGTGGCGTACTTGTAAATATGATTGTAGGATGGCGTAGTTTGGTAATTTTCTATAGTCATTAGCCATAGGGATTAGAGTGAAAACTTTCTAGATCCCCTTTTAATTAATTATGATTAGTGTTAATTAATCCCAAAGAATTCTTAGGAATATTCTCTTGAATTTAGAGTATTCTTAGGAATATTACTTGGAATATTCTCTAGTATATTTTAGGAATATTCCTTGGAGCCATGTGCTAATTGAATCTAGATTATTCTTAATTACTCCTATAAATACCCCTAATTGTCATTAGTGCTAATCACTCAAAAAATTTCTATGTGGTCCTAATTACCGTATCCTAATTGTGTCGGTGTCCATCCACATTTCATTAATAGCCTAGTTATTACAAATATATTTTCCACGTGTCCGACACGACACGATTTTCCAAAAACCACAACCCAAATCGTGTCTGTGTTCCCCGACACGGACACATCAAGCCACACACACACACATTCCCCAAACCCTAACCGTGTCTGTATCCCCCGACACGGACACACACATACATTCCACAAACCCTAACATCCTTCCTACAGGACATGGACACGTGCCCATCCCCAAACCCTAAACCTAACCCTACCCTTAATATTAGCTGCCACCATGGCTGTTGTCGTGTCCTCGCTCCGTAGCCGACTTCCCCGAGCCACCACCATCACTCTCGTCGTCACAGTCGTCACCGCCTTCCCCCTTCGTCCACCGTAGAACTGCCCGCCGCGGGATCTAGCCACCCGGCCGAGCGCCGAGTGCCACCAACAACCACTGCCATCTCCTCGACTCGAGCCGTGTCTCGTCGAAGCCTTTATCCCCGCCAGCCTATGTCTCCGCCGACCGGACCAGATCCAGCAGCCACCGCCTCGGGCCACATCGCCAGAGTTGTCACCAAGCTCAGCGCTGCACGACCAGATCCAAGCGACCCACGGACAGATCTGGATCTGCGCCGACGAGCGATTGTTCCTTCCACCGTGTCCTTGAGTCGCCGACTTCATGTCCCCGATTCGGAGTCGCCGCCATCCTCGATCTCCATCCACGCCAGCAACCAGGGCTCCGGGACCTAGCCACCCTCAGCCACCGCGTCGAGCGGTCGATCTTGACAGAGCTCTTCCTTCCGCATCGTCGGCCGCGTTCCGCTGTGTCAAGCCAGCCGCTCGCCAGATCTGTCAGTGAGCGTCGAGCCTCGAAGCTTCGGCCGAGCCTATGTAAGTTCTTGATCCTTCTTCCTTCTCTTCTTCTTCATCTTCTTCTTCTTCACTAACTTCTTCATCCTTCTTCATTTCTTCCTCCCTTCCTCTTCCCTTCCTCTTCTTCTTCGTTTTTTTTCCTTCTCTTCTGGAGTCTTCTCTCTCTCCATGTATGCGAGGCTTGGACCGGGTCGGGTCTGGGCCCCATGCCTGGGCTTTAAAAAAAAAGAAAATAAAGAGTTGTTTGGGCTGGGACTAAGCCAGGCCCAATAACCCGAGTTGGGTTGAGCTGAGGGTTGTATTGATAGCTTATTAATTAGTTTAATGTGTGAACTATTAATTAGTTAATTGTTAGCTTATTTGTTAGTTGCTAATTTAGTTAACTAATATTTGCATATTTAATTAGTTAGATTACTTGATTAACAATTTTGATATATTAGCTACTAGTCATGTGTTATAAATATTTAGCTAAAATATTAATTAATTAATTAGTGACATTAAGTAGATTATTAGAATAATAATATTTGGATAGTTAGCTAGTATTAGAAATAGAATTGGTCAGTCATTTTAGGAATTTTCTAGAATATTTTCTAAGGAGAACCAAATTATTTTTCCTAACCAGTTTTTAGATGGATTTAGAGACATTTGCCATCATCCGGTAAAAGGCAAGTACTTATACCTCAACTTTACTTAGCAGCATTGCATGACATGTTTACACTATATCACTTACTTTACTTTTCTCGTGTTTTGTGTCGGAAGGGAGAACATTCATGAAGCATGTAGTTACCCTAGCCTATAGATATTTACATGACTGCTAGTACTATATGTGCCTTACGTCCATTACTTGCGTGACTGCTAGCATATCGGCTACGATGTGCCTTACTCTCACTTGCGTGACTGCTAGCATATCGGCTACGATGTTCCCTATACATAATAGCCCCTACATGCTTATTGGTGTTTTATTGCACATGTTTCACGTAGTTAGTGCAAGATTTCATGTATTCTTCATTTTACTTGTTATTTATTGTCTTGCTTATTTTATGTACTATTGCATCTTGTTATTGAGTACGGTTGAGTTATATTGTACTTTGCTTCTTTTCTGACTAGATCGGTGACATATACAGGTGATGATGAGCTTGACTATCCCACACTCTATGGACCGCAGGAGGACTCGATAGTGGAGACCACTCCGGAGACTATCCTGGGCCAGGAGACTTTCTCCGAGGGAATTTAGATTGTAGTTTTTGATGTTCATGAAATTTGAGGATTGTATAGAGTTGCCTTTATCACTTACCGGATCTGCTTCCGGAGATCTTTTGTAAAAAGACATGTAATAAAAGACAGTGGATGCTGTGGTTGTTGACAAGTTACGTGAGTAAAGCTATGATGAGAGATCGATACTCTCTACTTTGATGATTCCTAAGGTTTATACGACTGACTACCGATGCTCACACCAGCATAGGCCGGACGTAGCATGTTTCGTACCCGATTACTCGGGAGCAGATCGTGACACATTTTTGTGGTGACCCATACAGGTCTAGGAACTCATCACAGCATAGGACCGATGTGGATTGTACGATATTATTATGTCTTTATTTTTCTCTTCTCCTACCCTATTGGACACTTATGTTTCTTCCCTTCATTTCAGAAAATGGCAAAAGGAAGACGACAGCCGCCAGGTCGCTCCCCTAGTGTGGCTATCTCCGAGAGAGTGTCCTCTTCCCCTCCAGTAGGTCAAGAGGTGACCGAGCTCAAGGAGCTACCTCTACTAGGCACTCTTCCGGGTCCATGCCCATGGGTGGAGCTCAGCCTTTTGAGTTAGTTCGAGGCATGATCGAGACTCAGAAAGAGCAGGCTACTATCATGTAGGAGGGTATGGAGAGTACTTGTCTCGCTACTATAGCAGCCATGGAGAAGATGGTCAATCAGCCCCAAATGCCCCAGATGCAGACTGAACCCCGGCCTCGGCCTCAGCCTACCTTGCCCAAGGAGGGCACTATTCTTGACTTCAAGAGGCTCTTCTCCCGGGATTTCTATAGCACAGAGGGGATCATCTATGCCGATGAATGGCTTGAGGATATAGAGAGGCTACTCCGCGTAGCTAGACTTCCAGAGGACCTCAGGATAGAGGTAGGAGGACTCCAGCTGCATGAGTTAGCCGAGACTTGGTTCCGGAAGAGCCTAAGCTCACATAGCCTGGCCTTACTTGGGAGAGATTTGTGGAGCTTTTCAAAGAGACATTCTTCCTCGTCGTAGCCCAGGAGACCTTAGAGCGGCAGTTTTAGGCTCTCGAACAAGGAACTCGCACTGTTGATGAGTACGTTGTTGAGTTCAGTCGATTGAGACGATTTGTTGAAAGCATGGTGAGAGACCCTGAGGAGCGAGCCAGGAGGTTCCATCAGGGATTGGCTAAGGAGATTCGCATTCATCTCATTGTGAATGGTGCACAGACTTATACTGAGACAATTTCAACTGCCCAAAGAGTCGAGGTTGACATGGACCTTCGTCCGAAGAAGGACCGAGACATTTCTGGAGAAGGTATCAGACAAGGACCTTTGCGCCACAGATACAGCTTCCTCGTAGAGCCCCAGTTCAGCATAGACAGGTTGCACAGACTCCTACTTGTGGGTATTGTCAGAAGAAGAGGCACACCTGGCAGGTCTGCCGTAAGCGCTTGGGACATTACTTGATCTGTGGAGCAGTTGATCACCAGAGAAGGGAGTGTACAGCAGCTTCTCTCCATCCTGCAGTAGGTCCAGCTCCACCTCAGAAGGGCCCGACAACAGTACCACCAGGACCACCACCAAGGGGCCCACCTCTCCCGACTCAGCAGCAGCGCTTTGCACAGCACCAGCAGAGGGTGCTCAGCCACAGGGGAGAGCCTTCGCCATGGCCATTGAGGAGGCAGAGCCGACTGTAGATGTGGTTACAGTTCTATTCTACTCTACTCATTTCCTGCTATTGCATTATTTGATTCTGGAGCATCTCATAACTTTTTATCCTCAGTGTTTATGGTCAAATATCACATAGTAGCTGGGTTGACTAAGAAGGCTTGTAGAATTATGACCGGAGGGGGGATCGTACCAGTTCGTAGTATCTGCAGTGACTGTCCCATTACTATAGCAGGCAGAAATTTTATAGCAAAGTTGCTCGTAATGCCCCTCCCGAGATTTGATCTGGTCCTCGGGATGGACTGGTTGAGCGAAAACTTTGCAATTATAGACTGCCACAGAGGATGCGTGACATTCAGCCCACCGGGAGGGCCAAAGTTTGAGGTCACAAGAGAGGCCAAGACCAGAGTTGATTGAGTCAACTATGAAATAGTAGTGGAAGAGAAAGGGTTACCTCACCCCATCTTTCGAAAGTTTCTAGATGTTTTTCCAAATGAGTTACCAGAAATACCACCAGATAGGGACATCGAATTTACCATTGATCTAGTCCCGGGAGCATCCCCTGTATCACAAAATTGCTACAGGATTAACACGAAAGAATTGAAGGAGATGGAGCAGATTGATGAGCTAGAAGAAAAATGCTTCATCGGATCTAGTATCTCGTCTTGGGGAGCACCGGTTCTATTTGTGCCTAAGAAAGATGGAACCGTCAGGATGTGCATCGACTATAGAGCTTTAAATAATATTAACATCAAGAACAAGTATCCATTGTCTCGGATAGACGATCTATTTCATCACTTGTGTGGAGCCAAGATGTTCTTTAAAATTGATCTCAGGTCAGGGTACCAACAGGTAGAAGTCAGGAAAGAAGATATCCTTAAGACCGCTTTCAACACCAGGTATGGGCAGTATACGTTCTTGGTGATGCCGTTCGGACTCACCAACGCCCCTGCAGTTTCATGAACCTTATGAATAAGGTCTTCCACCAATATCTGGACAAGTTCGTAGTTGTCTTTATTGATGACATTTTGATATATTCGAAGACTCCTGAAGAACATGAAGAGCATATGAGGATAGTCTTTGAGACATTGAGGAAGGAAAAATTGTATGGAAAGCTTTCTAAGTGTGAATTCTTCCTAGATAAGGTGGAATTACTAGGACATGTAGTGACGGGAGATGGTATCACAGTAGATCCAAAGAAGATTGCAGCAGTGGAAGCTTGGGCTACACCCGACTCATTGGCAGAAGTCGAGAGTTTCTTGGGATTAGCAGGCTACTATAGGAAGTTTGTACAAGACTTCATCAGGAGTGCAGAACCACTGACGAAGCTCACCAGGAAGCACGAAGAATTCATGTGGACAGAAGAATGTCAGGCTGCCTTTAAGAAATTAAAGAAGAGGCCGCCTTCAGCACCAATTTTGGACATACCTTCCGGATCAGGAGGTTTTGTCATCTATAGTGATGCATCAGGGAAAGGCTTAGGCTGTGCGCTAGAGCAAAAGGAGAGTTATACCTTATGCTTCTAGGCAACTTAGGGCTCATGAGAAGAATTATCCAACCCATGACTTGGAGTTAGCAGCAGTCATATTTGTTCTGAAGTTTTGGAAGCACTATCTCTATAGAGAGAGAGTAGAGATCTTCACAGATCATACATAAAGGAGTTGAATATGAGACAGAAAAGGTAACTAGAGCTGATGAAGGATTTTGATATCACTCTACAATCTCATCCAGGAAAGGCCAATGTGGTAGTTGATGCACTCAGTAGATACCCGACGGCGATGTTTCTTACTATGGATAGACACTTGTTAGAGGATTTGGAGAGTTTAGGAATAGAAGTTATCATCCCTGGATTTGAGGCACATTTGATGAATCTACGGATTCAGTCCAGTCTTATGAATAAGATTAATGAGACTCAGTTTCAGGATGAGAGTCTCTGCAGCCTCCGTTTCCAAGTACAGACATGATTACTAGAGGACTTTGTTATTGCAGAGGATGGGACGTTGAGACATGGCACTAGACTTTGTGTGCCTAGCGGTAGTTTGAGGGAAGAAATAATGCAGGAGGCTCATCAGTCCCAGTATTCTATACACCCATGAGCTACAAAGATATACAATAACTTAAGTGACCTAAGGGAGCATGTATGGTGGTATGGGATGAAGAGGTAAGTGGCCAGATTCGTTTCAAAATGTTTAGTTTGCTAGCAGGTGAAGGCAGAATGCCAAAGACCAGAAGGATTATTACAGCCGTTGCCCATTCTTGAGTGGAAGTGGGAGCATATTCCTATGGATTTTGTCTATGGGTTGCCACGATCACCCGGTGGAAAAGATGCTATAGAGGTGATAGTAGACAGACTTACTAAGTCAGCACACTTTATCCCATTCAAAGTGGGACTATCCACAGAAAAGTTAGCAGAACTGTACATGAGACAGATAATGAGAATACACGAAGTACCAGTTAGCATTGTCTCAAACAGGGATGGTCGTTTCACCTCTCGTTTCTAGACGAGCCTACAGAGGAGCTTGGGGACTCAGCTGAAGTTCAGTATTGCTTACCATCTACAGACAGACAGACAGTTTGAGAGGACCATTCAGATCTTAGAAGATATGCTGAATTGTGCTTTGAATTTTGGCAGATCTTGAAAGTACCACCTACATTTGGTGGAATTTTCCTACAACAATAGCTACCAGGCTAGCATAGGCATGATATATTATAAGGCGTTATATGGCCGACGGTGTCGTACCCCACTGTCCTGGGCTGATGTTGGAGAGAGACCGTTGCTAGGTCCAGAGATAGTTATGGATGCTGCAGATTCGGGATCGCTTTAGGATAGCCCAAGATAGAAGCATTAGGCAGATAGCAACCGAAGACCCTTTGAGTTCGTAGCTGGGGACTTCGTATTTCTGAGAATTTTTCCGACCCGAGACACTATCAGATTTGGTCGAGGGGGGAAGCTCAGTCCGAGGTATATAGGACCTTTTTAAATATTGGACAAGGTAGGGGCAGTTGCTTACAGACTAGCTTTGCCACCTAACCTAGAGGGAGTACACAATGTATTCCATCTCTCCCAACTTCGGAGATATATAGCTGATCTTAGTCATCTGCTGGACCATTCTGAGCTCGAGGTAGGCCCTAGACTCACTTACTCGGAGCAGCCAGTCGAGATTATTGACCGTAGAGAGAAGCAGCTCAGCCACCAGACAATTCCCTTAGTTCGAGTTGCCTGGAGGCACCACTCTCTAGGGGAGTATACTTGGGAGAGAGAAGACGAGATGAGGGAGAAGTATCCCTACTTATTCGAGCCTTGATGTACTTTCTTTTCTTTCCTACTACTCTTTTAAAATTCCGAGAACAAAATTTTTGAAAGGAGTCTAGATTTGTAACCCCACTTTTCCATTTTTTTCTAATAAAAATCCGATCATTTCTCTATTAATTATTTATTATCAATTATTACGCATGGCATTTTAGTAATTTCTAAAAGGAAAGTTGGTTATTTGGAGAATCATAAAGAAGGAAAGGCAAGTTTGTAAATAATTAGAAGTGGAGTAGCATAGTTGTAATAATTATGAGTGACGTACTTGTAAATATGATTGTAGGGTGGCATGATTTGGTAATTTTCTATAGTCATTAGCCATAGGGATTAGAGTGAAAACTTTCTAAATCCCCTTTTAATTAATTATGATTAGTGTTAATTAATCACAAAGAATATTCTTAGGATTATTCTCTTGAATCTACAGTATTCTTAAGAATATTATTTGGAATATTCTTTGGAATATTCTAGGAATATTCCTTGGAGCCATGTGCTAATTGAATCTAGATTATTCCTAATTATTCCTATAAATACCCCTAATTGTCATTAGTGTTAATCACTCCAAAATTTCCTCTATGGTCCTAATGGTCGTGTCCTAATTATGTCGGTGTCCATCCACATTTTATTAATAGTCTAGGTATTACAAAAACATTTTCTACGTGTCTGACATGACACGATTTTCCAAAAAACTCAACCCCAAATCGTGTATGTGTTCCCCGACACGGACACATCCATTACAAGACACACACACATTCCCCAAACCCTAACCGTGTATGTATCCCCCGACACGGACACACCCATACATTCCACAAATCCTAACATCCTTCATGTGTTATGTTGTGTCCACAGGACACGGACATGTGCCCATCCCCAAACCCTAAGCCTAACCCTAATACTAGCCGCCGCCATGGCTGTTGCCGTGTCCTCGTGCCGCCGCCGACTTCCCCGAGCCACCACAACTCTCGTCGTCACCGTCATCACCGCCTTCCCCCTTCGTCTACCACAGAACCGTCTGTCGCGGGATCTAGCCGCCTGGCCGAGCGTCGAGTGCTACCAACAACCACTACCATCTCCTCGACTCAAGTCGTGTCTCGACAAAGCCTTCATCTCCGCCAGCCTCTGTCTCCGCCGACCGGACCAGATCCAGCAGCCATCGCCTCAGGCCACATCGTCGGAGCTGTCCTCAAGCTCAGTGCTGCACGACCAGATCCAAGTGACCCACGGACAGATTTGGTTCTGCGCCGGCGAGTGGTTGTTCCTTCCGCTGTGTCCTTAAGTCGCCGACTTCCCGTCCTCGATCCGGAGTCGTCGTCGTCCTCGATCTCCATCCACGCCAGCAACCAGGGCTTCGGGACCTGGCCACCCTCAGCCACCGCGTCGAGCGATAGATCTTGACAGAGCTCTTCCTTCCGCATCGTCGATTGCGTTCCGCCATGTCCAGCCATAGCCGCTCACCAGATCTGTCGGTGAGCGTCGAACCTCGAAGCTTTGACCGAGCCTCTGTAAGTTCTTCATCCTTCTTCCTCTTCTTCTTTACAGACTTCTTCCTTCTTCCTTCTTCATTTCCTCCTCCCTTCCTTCTTCTTCCCTTCCTCTTCTTCTTCGTTTTTTTTTCTTTTCTTCTGGAGTCTTCTCTCTTTCTCCAGAGAGAAGACAGTGTATGTGAGGCTTGGGCTGGGCCGGGCCGGGTCTGGGCCCCAAGCCTGGGCTTTAAAAAAAAAGAGAGAATGAAGAGTTGTTTGGGCTGGGTTAAGCCAGGCCCAATAACCCGAGTGGGTTGGGCTGAGGGTTTTATTGATAGCTTATTAATAGTTTAATGTGTTAACTATTAATTAGTTAATTGTTAGCTTATTTGTTAGTTGCTAATTTAGTTAGCTAATATTTGCATATTTAACTAGTTAGATTACTTGATTAGCAATTTTGATATATTAGCTATTAGTCATATTTTATAAATATTTAGCTAAAATATTAATTAATTAATTAGTGATATTAAGTAGATTATTAGAATGATAATATTTGGATAGTTAGCTAGTATTAGAAATAGAATTAGTTAGTCATTTTAGGAATTTTTCAGAATATTTTCTAAGGAGAACCTAATTATTTTTTCTAACCATTTTAGGTAGATTTAGAGACATTTGTTATTGTCCGATAAAAGGCAATTACTTGTACCTTAACTTTACTTAGGGACATTGCATTACATGTTTACACTATATCACTTGCTTTACTTTTCTCGTGTTTCATGTCGAGAGGGAGAACATTCACGAAGCATGTAGTTACCCTAGCCTATGGACATTTATATGACTGGTAGCTCTATATGTGCCTTACGTCCATTACTTGCATGACTGCTAGCATATCGGCTACGATGTGACTTAGTATCACTTGCGTGACTGCTAGCATACCGGCTACGATGTGCCTTATACATGATAACCCCTACATGCTTATTGGTGTTCTATTGCACATGTTTCACGTAGTTAATGTTGATTTCAGAAATTCTTTAGTTTACTTGTTATTTACTACCTTGCTTATTGTATGTACTATTACATCTTGTTGTTGAGTATGGATGAGTTATATTGTACTTTGCTCCTTTCCGGACTGAATAGTTGACATATACAAGTGATGACGAGCTTGACTATCCCACACCCTATGGACCGCAGGAGGACCCGATAGTGGAGACCATTCCGGAGACTATCCAGGGCCAGGAGACTTTCTCCGAGGGGATTTAAATTGTAGTTTTTGATGTTCATGAAATTTGAGGATCGTATAGAGTTGCCTTTATCACTTACCGGATCTGTTTTCGAAGATCTCTTGTAAAAGGATATGTAATAAAAGAAATAGTGGATGTTGTGATTGTTGACAGGTTACGCGAGTAGGGTTGTTATGAGAGATCGATACTCTCTACTTTGAGAAATCCTAAGGTTTAGACGGCTGACTACCGCTGCTCATACCAGCGTAGGCCGGACGTAGCATGATTAGTACATGATTATTCGGGAGCGGGTCGTGACAAGAGCACCTATAGCGGTGAGGGGTGTGTGTAGGTGGGCGGGTGTGGATGTGTGGGTGGGGGTGGGTGGCATTAAATAGTAAGAAAGATCCGAGGAATATTAATTGCAAAAGGTGATTATAAGGTCGCATAACTGATGTTGCATAAAGAAACCCTAAGAACATAAAATGTATGCATTATTTGTGATCATGATGGATTCATCTAGGTAATATGATTATATAAAGGACATTTGTGTGTGCAGCATTTTAGAAGAATAATTTGATGGCAAGTTTGATGGCTGCGTAAGATGAAGTCTATGCATTATATTGGCAATCAAACACCGATTCTAAAGTCAACACTTCCCTTTGGCTTGCCAACACTTGTGGGAACATAAAACGTTTGCACTTTTTAATGGTCACGTGAAGCAGCCCACATGCCCATTAAGGCTGAAGTCCCCACAAGTAGTACCTTCATTCTTAGTTACAAGTGAAACAATATGACCGGGAAGATTATCCGTTAGTGAAAATTATGTCATCAAGTAGAGCATGTCAAA
>JANAVB010034700.1:0-25324 GCA_029216955.1 Iris pallida | reverse complement strand
GTACGAAAGTACTCATTTGAATGACCATGATCCACGGCATGGGATTTCACTCAACGTAGAGACTATTAAGTTAAATAAAAATAATAAATGCATGGAGAGAATGGATTCCCGAGTTCTTACATGGCAGCCCTCTTGGGACTAGTAGTGCCCGACAGGCCGGCTGGTTCCCACAGATACTGTAAACCTGCCACACGGGCAGGGAGAGGTATCTGCTTATATTATTATTGTATATTGTATATTGATGACGGGCGTCCCGCTGGGACTCGTCTAATTCATGATTGGCGCAATTGATTGACTGGATAGACTAGCCTTGCTCGCACATAGTAAGAACTGAGGAATCCCTAATTGTATAATTCCATGATAACTTGGGACTCACAATAGCAAGCCGTAGGGGTTGATTGGCCGTTCAAGATGATTTGTTTGTGTACTGTACCTACTCTGTTGCCTAACTGAGATGATCAGAATGTCAGGACATGACGGGCCAACTTCTGTCCTTGTTTGGTTGGGAGGTTGGTTCGAAGTGTCGTGATGTTATGTGAATCCTAGTGGAAAGCAGAGATCTATTATTATATTCTCTTACTTACTGGTTTAATCTTTCATATCGTCCTTCCTTGTGGTACTTGCTATTAGAGGTCTAACCTCGCTGGTTTTGCATGGCCAGATTTAGAGCCGGTTCCCGAAGACTCAGCTTACTTCCACCTCCAAGAAGGTCAATACTAGGGGAATGATCGTAGGAGGACTCGAGTGGGTCCCTTACTTCACCGCTCATTTTGTTATTTACTTTATACTTAGCCGTTTGGCACCGACATGTTAGTCGGATAGTCTTGCACTTGCTTTTACATAATTGTAATTAAGTCAGACTGCAGCTGGTAACAATTGTGTATATGTTACTATATCATCTGGCTATGTTTTGTAAAGCCAGATATCAAAACATTTTGACTGAGCGTTTGGGACCTTACTGCTTTATCCTACATGTTCTCTATTTTTGCTTCTTGCTTGAATGATTGAGACAATAGATGAAGTGACCATAGAAAGACTTTTATGTAGTATGCACCCCTCGTCTGGTTAGACAGCATTGATCGTATTACGGTATTCTTCTACCCGTAATACGTAGCTGGCTGAGTCATTCCCCCGCTCTCTAGTATTCTGGTTCTGGGGCATGACAAGGTTTTAGTGGTAGCCCATGCAGGTCTGATTTCAGACTTGTGGGGTGTTTTGATTTATAGGATGTCTCAATCACACGTGTCCCCCTTGATCTCATGATTCGTTGTTCTCAACCCTTGCTTAACATTCCGTTATCCTTTGACTTCATTGATCCTTTATGTCCGGTTGTTTGATTGTTCTCTTGTCCCTTTCCTTAGGGGCACTTCGTCCGCTTTGGTCAGAGCTGGACAGCAACAACAAGGGCAACATGGGCAACATGACCAAGTTGGTCAGCAACTAGGGCCAGTCTCACCTCAGGAGACTATCCAAGAAGAAGTGATAGTAGAACCAGCAGCTGAACCACGGTATCCGGAAGTTCCAACGCCACCCATAGTTCCGTCTACCCCTGTGGAAGTGGACACACCAGCACTTCTGGAGATCATGAGAGGAATGATGGCTACTCAGCAACATCAGATGTTGGCCCAGCAACGCATGCACACTCAGCTACAAGAGCAGAATGTGTTGCTCAACCAAGGATTATAGACGGCTTTGGAAAGAGGAATGAGGACTGATTCAGGAGCATCAGCCAGGTTTTGCAAGTACAACCCCCGCCGTTTCGAGGGCACGGAGGATGCCATCTCAGCAGATGCATGGCTTAAGGATATTGAGGCTATTCTGACAGCAGCTAAGGTACCGGCAGAAGAACGTGTGGATCTAGTGAAGTTATTACTTCAGGATCTCGCACGTGATTGGTAGGAATCAGAGGAAGTGGGCATCAGACGTCCTGTGGCTTGGGACGATTTCACTGCAAGATTCAAGACCAAGTACTATGGGGTTGTGGCACGGTTTGAGCTACAACAGAAGTTTATCAACCTCAGGCAGGCCGGCAAGACTGTAGATGCTTATGCAGTGGAGTTCTGCAGATTGAGTAGGTTCACCCCAGAGATGGTAGCAACAGAGAGCCAGAGGTCCATGAGGTTTCAGCAAGGGTTTCATCTTGAACTCTTGCAATTGATAGAGGGGCACAATTGCCAAACTTTTGACGAAGTATTAACGACAACTCGAAGGCATGAGATCACCATTCAGAGACTTGCGACAAGGACTGGGGGTCAGAAGAGATCCCACAGTCAGATTGAAGGAGGAGGGGAGCAGCGCCCCGAACAACAGCACCATCCACTGGCATTCGTATCCACGATGTGGCTATACGAGGACCAGTACCACCACCCAGCAGCAGCAATAGCAACAGAGAACCAGCAACCCCCGGCGGGCTGCACTTATTGTGGGAAGATGGGGCACACTAGAGATGTGTGTCGGACATTGAATGGACTGTGTCTGATATGTGTAAATCCAGACCATCGGGTTACCACATGTCCCATGAATTCGAGGTCAGGAGGACCAGGGCAACAGTTTCCTACTCTGCCAGCACCAGGGGCAGGCCAGTATCGAGGTCCAGCGGTGGCAGTAAGGCCGTTGGCACAGCATCCGTTAATGCCGCAGGCTCAGATGTTTCGGCAGCAGGGGCCACTGATGCAGCAACACCAGCATAGACCACCCCAGCATCATCAAGGAAGGGGCCAGCAACAACATCAGGCTAGGCCGCAGCATGGAAACCAGCAAGGAGGTCGAGGGCAAGCATTCACTCTGTCCTTGAAGGAGGCATTGGCATCGGGAGATGTTGTGACAGGTAACATTCTCGTCGCCTCAATCCCGCAGGAGTATTATTTGATTCGGGAGCATCCCATTCATTTATATCTGCACAATTTGCGACACGACTAGGAATGGAGTTCGAGGCATTGCCAGAGAGGTTAAATATACTTACTGGTAATGGGCTCGTAGGTTAGTAGAGTTATTTTAGCATGTAGTGTTGTAGTTTGCGGGCATTCCTTACCCCCCGATTGATAGAATTTCCTGTTGGAAATTTCGACGTTATCTTAGGCATGGACTGGCTGAAAGACAGTCATGCGATAATAGATTGTCGTAGAGGGAGTGTATCTTTTGATATTCCAGGCATGAAGAGGTTCACCTTAGTCAGATCAGAGGCAACTCAACAAGAGCAGGGAGTAATAACGGCAATGGAAGAAGTTCAGATTCCGAAGATAGTTGAAGAGTTTCTAGACGTATTTCCTGAAGAACTTCCAGGTCTACCACCAGTTAGAGATATTAAGTTCAGTATAGAATTGGCACCAGGAACTAAACCGATATCAGATCGGGTTTACAGAATGGCAGATTCAGTGCAGGCCAAGGTATATCAGCACATAGAGGAACTGAAAGAGAAAAAGTTCATCCAAGCTAGCGTGTCACCATGGACAGCACCAGTGGTACTTGTGGAAAAGAAGGATGGGTCATCCAGATTGTGCATTGACTACAGGAAGCTTAACGCGGCAACAGTAAAGAACAAGTACCCACTACCCAGGATCGACGACTTATTTGATCAGTTGAGCAAAGCTAGAGTTTTCTCCAAGATAGATCTTCGTTCAGGGTATCATCAGGTGAGGGTTCGGAAGGAAGATATTCCCAAGACAGCGTTCAGGTCGAAGTATGGGCATTATGAATTCTTAGTAATGCCGTTTGGTTTGACCAATGCTCCAGCAATATTCATGGATTTGATGAACCGCATCTTTATGCCATACTTAGACCAGTTTGTCGTGTGTTTCTTGACGACATTCTCGTATACTCTGCTAGTGAAGAGGAGCATGAAGACCACCTCAGGAAAGTGTTACAGGTTCTGAGAGAGAACCAGTTGTATGCCAAGCTCAGCAGTATGAGTTTTGGTCGGATCATATTTCATTTTTGGGTCACATCATATCAGGAGCTGGAGTAGCAGTAGATCCCAAGAAGGTAGAAGCATAGAAGTTGGCCAGTACCCAAGACCGTGGCAGATGTGCGGAGCTTCTTGGGATTGGCAGGATATTACAGAAGGTTGTGTCAGACTTGCAAGGCTTTCAGCACCCATGACCCGTTGACCCGGAAGGATGTACCATTCGTTTGGTCGGAATATCAGGATCATTTGAGACTTTGAAGCAGAAGTTGATATCAGCACCTATTCTTACATTGCCAGTTGGACCGGAGGTTTTACAGTATATTGTGATGCGTCAGGTAAAGGACTTGGGTGTGTCCTTATGCAATATGGGAAGGTGATAGCATATGCATCTGGCAGCTTCGGGACCACGAGAAGAATTACCCAACTCATGATTTGGAGTTAGCGGCAGTAGTGTTTGCTCTGAAGCTATGGAGGCATTACTTATATGGTGACCGAGTGGACATGTACACGACCATAAAAGTTGAAGTACATTTACTCAGAAGGAACTAAACATGAGGCAGAGAAGATGGCTGGAGTTGATAAAGGATTATGATGTGGAGCTTCAGTATCATCAGGCAAGGCTAATGTAGTAGCAGACGCTCTTAGCAGGAGAGGCGGCGCATTTATATTGACAACACAGAGGCATATCTTAGAAGACCTTCAGGAAATGAGCATCGAAGTTATATTCTAGTGATGTAGGAGTTCTATCAAGTCTGCAAGTTCAATCCGACTTGGTAGACAGGATCAAGGCTGCTCAGGCACAGGACCCAAGAATTCGAAGCTTAGGGCAGAATGTGAGTCAGGACTCAGGAAGATGAGAATTCATGAAGATGGTACACTTAGGTTTGGATCACGTCTATGTGTGCCTAGTGGAGATATCAGACAGGAGGTTACGGCAGAAGCTCACAGTTCTCAGTTCTCTTCATCTTGGAGGGACCAAGATGTACCAAGATATCAAGCAGATTTCTGGTGGAACGGGATGAAGAAGGAGATAGCTAGATTTGTTTCCCGTTGCTTGGTATCAGCAAGTGAAGACAGAACAGCAGAGGCCAGCTGGGTTATTGCAACCGCTTCCTATCCCGGAATGGAAATGGGAGCATATTATAATGGACTTTATGACCGGTTTACCGAGATCACCAAGTGGTAAGGATGCTATTTGGGTAATCGTAGATCGGCTTACAAAGGTAGCACACTTCTTCCTTTCAGAGTAGGGCAATCTACAGAAAAGTTGGCAGAATTGTATATACAACAGATAGTCAGGCAGCATGGAGTCCTTGTCAGTATTATGTCGGATCGAGGATACCCGCTTTATATCATATTTTTGGAAGAGCTTACATCATAGTCTGGGTACCAAGTTAAGATTAGCACGGCTTACCATCCGCAGACGGATAGGCAATCAGAAAGAACGATTCAGACTTTAGAAGACTGTTGCGAGCTTGCACTCTAGATTTTGGAGGATCTTGGGAGAGCCACCTGCACTTAGTCGAGTTCTCGTACAATAATAGTTATCAAGCCAGTATCCAGATGGCGCCATTAGAAGCACTATATGGTAAGAAGTGTAGGTCGCCACTAGCATGGAATGATATCGGAGAGAGGAAGATGTTAGGCCCAGAAATGATTGTTCAGACGGTTGAAGTGGTTAAAGGAATTAGAGAGCGACTTCGAGTGCGCAGGATCGGCATCGTCATGGGCGGACCAGCATCGTAGGCCGTTAGAGTTCTCTATTGGGGACCACGTATTCTTGCGGATCTCACATACTCGTGGGGTCATTAGATTTGGCGTTCGCGGGAAATTGAGTCCGGGTACGTGGGCCCATTTGTTATTCTTGATCGGATAGGCGATGTTGCTTATCGTTTATCCCTCCCACCTTCGTTACGAGAGGTGCATGACGTGTTTCATGTATCTCAGTTACGTAGGTATGTATCGGACCCAAGCCATATCCTCGATCATTCTGAGCTGGTTGTTGGTACCAACCTGTCTTACGAGGAACAGCCTGTGTCCATTTTGGACCGAAGAGAGAAGATACTCAAGAACCGAACAATTAGTCTTGTCCGTGTTGCTTAGGGTCATCACTCCTTGGGAGAGTCAACGTGGGAACGTGAGGATGATATCCGATCACGGTATCCACACCTGTTTGACTCACAAGGTATATCTCTTTCTGTATACTTAATTGTCCTGATTCTTCATGCTTATCACCTTATGGGTAGAGCTACTTGATATCGTAGAATGATGAATTTACATATACAGTACTTGCTTTTGATATGGTAAAAAACGATTGCTTGATCACTAGAATTGCTTGTATTTAGCTCTGATATTTCTACCTGCTTGGATTTGAAATTTCGAGGACGGAATTTTCTAAGGTGGGTAGAGATGTCACTCCCCGTTCCCAAAATGCATATTTTATACATGTACAACTCATATATATTTATTTAATATTTATCATGTATTATGCTGTATTTAAATTACTATAATTTTATGTTAATTAATTATCTGCTCTTTAATTTTCATGTTAATTAAATTCCTGCAATTTTATTTTTGCATTTTATTTTTTGCTGTTATTCTCTGCTTTAGTCTTATTTAGGTTTGGCCTAAGGTTGGTTTTTCTCGGGTTCATGGTGGTTCACATGAACCGAACCACCATTAACCCCCACCTACCACCCCTTTCATATTTAAGCCCTCATCTCCTTCTCTCTCTTCATTACTCTCATTCTTCACCATTACTTCTTCTTCTTCCTCTCATCACTCTCCACCTACCAGGAGAAGGCAAGTACATCTTGCTTCTCTTTCACCCATTTTTATGGTTTATTTGTCTTCCTCTTGTGATTCTAAGAGAGTTTAGTACTTAGCATTTTTTATTTCCTTGGCTCGTTTCTTATAGATCTAAGTTGTTGTGTTTTCGGTTGTCCATGGGTTTTGATCTCCTAACCTGGCGTGTTTTCGAAAATAGATAGTTTCATGTGGCAGAGCTTCTCATTCCACACCATTCTGAACCATGGGAACCTCATTTCTGGCTTGGAACGAAGGCTCCATAAGATTGGAGTTCGGGAGATTTAGTCACGCTCACGTTCTTACGTGCCAGCGTGATTTTTAGTCACGCACACGTCTTTACGTGTTAGCGTGAATTTGAGTCACGCTCACGTTCTTACGTGCCAGCATGAATTTTTAGTCACGCACACGTCTTTACGTGTTAGCGCGAATTTTTAGTCACGCTCACGTCTTTACGTGCGTGCGTGACATTTGAGTTACGCACACGTCTTTGCGTGCGTGCGTGCGTGAATTTCTTATCACGCTCACGCTGTGCGTGCGTAAATTCCTTATCACATTCACGCTGTGCGTGCGTGAATTTCCCTTCACGCCCATTCTGTGCGTGCGTGAATTTCCCTTCACGCTCACGCTGTGCGTGCCAGCATGAACCACTTTTCACGCTCACGCTGTTTATACGCACACTCCTTCCTACTGAACTTGGCGTACCCTTTTTACGCGTACGATTCTTGCGTGACTTGTTGGCCTTAGCATAGACTTGTGGCGTGACTTGTTGGCCTTAGCATAGACTTGTTGGTGTAACTTTCTGACCTGGGTGTTTCTATTTGTTCTAAAATTTATTCATTAAATGGTGGCATGATAATTCTTCTATTATATCCTTACGCCTTTTTTTATGAACTCGATAATCTTGGCATGTTAATATTTTTAATACATATGGTTTTATAGAACGTGCCCTGTGTCTTGATTGGTTTATGGATACCCAGTAAGACTGGAACTTAACCTTGAGAATTATAGATTCGACCCCATTTAATACTAATTGACTTTCATGCCTTGTCACCATTGATAATAATGGTTATCTTGACTAAAATTGATCATGCGTTCCTAGTTGGAACTAAGAGACTGGCTAGTCGTCTTATTGAATTAAATGAATGAGACACGTTCATGTTATGAACTATTGTAATCGACTGGCTGATCCCGAATATTGACATACAGGCACATGCAGGCTTCAAACTATTTATTTATTTATTTATTTATTTTACAAAAGAAGCATGTGTACTTTATGGTCAAGGCATGATTATTCCGTGGTTAGTTTGGATTGTTGCATTACGCTATGTAAGACCTGCAACCTAACCGTACTGGTATCGTTGTAGAGTTGTGCATACCGTACCCCGTACGAAAGTACTCATTTGAATGACCATGATCCACGGCATGGGATTTCACTCAACGTAGAGACTATTAAGTTAAATAAAAATAATGAATGCATGGAGAGAATGGATTTCCGAGTTCTTACATGACAGCCCTCTTGGGACTAGTAGTACCCGACAAGCCGGCTGGTTCCCACAGATACTGTAAACCTGCCACACGGGCAGGGAGCGGTATCTGCTTATATTATTATTGTATATTGTATATTGATGACGGGCGTCCCGCTGGGACTCGTCTAATTTATGATTGGCGCAATTGATTGACTGGATAGACTAGCCTTGCTCGCACATAGTAAGAACTGAGGAATCCCTAATTGCATAATTCTAGGATAACTTGGGACTCACAATAGCAAGCCGTAGGGGTTGATTGGCCGTTCAAGATGATTTGTTTGTGTACTGTACCTACTCTGTTGCCTAACTGAGATGATCAGAATGTCAGGACATGACGGGCCAACTTCTGTCCTTGTTTGGTTGGAAGGTTGGTTCGAAGTGTCGTGATGTTATGTGAATCCTAGTGGAAAGCAGAGATCTATTATTATATTCTCTTACTTACTGGTTTAATCCTTCATATCGTCCTTCCTTGTGGTACTTGCTATTAGAGGTCTAACCTCTCTGGTTTTGTATGGCCAGATTTAGAGCCGGTCCCCGAAGACTCAGCTTACTTCCACCTCCAAGATGGTCAATACTAGGGGAATGATCGCAGGAGGACTCGAGTGGGTCCCTTACTTCACCGCTCGTTTTGTTATTTACTTTATACTTAGCCGTTTGGCACCGACATGTTAGTCGGATAGTCTTGTACTTGCTTTTACATAATTGTAATTAAGTCAGACTGCAGCTGATAACAATTGTGTATATGTTACTATATCATCTGGCTATGTTTTATAAAGCCAGATATCAAGAACATTTTGACTGAGAGTTTGGGACGCCTTACTGCTTTATCCTACATGTTCTCTATTTTTGCTTCTTGCTTGAATGATTGAGACAATAGATGTGAAGTGACCATAGAAAGACTTTTATGTAGTATGCACCCCCTCGTCTGGTTAGACAGCATTGATCGTATTATACGGTATTCTTCTACCCGTAATACGTAGCTGGCTGAGTCATTCTCCCGCTCTCCAGTATTCTGGTTCTGGGGCGTGACAGGGTTCAAACCATGTTTCGGCTAACATTTTCTTATTCTATGTTTGTCAAACTTATGTCAAACTTTAGGCACATATTTAGCACTTAAATACTTGCTAGAAAACATATTTTTATCACATAGGGTACGTCCTAGAATAAAAATACTTGACACATAGGTTATACTTGTAGGTTCAGACTAGAGTAGGACTTTTCACCCGTAGGCGGCAAGTCGTACCTTTACGATTGTATAATTATTAGTCTGGGACTTGTAGATAACCTTAGAGAGTGTTAGAATGATTGTCTAGTAGGTTGGTAAGCTATAGGGATGCCAGCATAAAGGGTATTTCTGTCAATTAACAAGTCGCAGTAATAATTAACTATTAGTCTAAACTAGTTCAAGGTGAAGCCTTAATTTTTATAACCTAATTTATGTATGTGACTCTTGATTGGTTGTTTTGGGTTATGGTAGATTCTTGGTGACTGTAGCAACTGTAGTTCGTGCCTAAACTTGGATACAACTTTGTAAATTTGCAGTCGCAGCACGGATTGGACAGAACTCCAGGCAAGTATACCTTGCCAATATGTACAGTTTATTTATACATGCTTATCTTCTATTGTTTCCTTTCCAGTTGTCAGTTTATATGCTCAGTTTACTTGTCTACGCACTCCGTATATGTTATATGAATCGTCCTCATTTTTGTATGTCACATGTATGGATCATCGTAGTGAGTGCAAGTTTGACTTGACCTAACTGGACTCGACTTGACCACATGACTTGGCTTGACCCTTATTCGATACTAGGATTGGCTATTTGACCACTCTCGACTCGAGAGTCCCTCACTGGGCTGCGATAGAAACTACTATGGATTGGGAGTTCCTCGCTGGACTACTCTCTGTAGGACCGTGAGTACCTCGCTGGGCTGCGGTATCATTTATTTGCTTTCTTAGTAGCAACTCTTATCTCTATGTTGTTCCATGTCACTTCATTATATGTCCCTTATTACCTTACCTTGTACATTCATTATTCTTATTATTATTTCAATCTCTTTCCTGTATATTTCCTGCATGTTATATAAACTGTAAATAGGCTTGTATTTTGTATCTTGCTATGTCCCATGAGGACCTGGTCTCCTTTCAAGTTATTGCTGAGATCTGCCATAGGAGTGTTGGGAGTTGCTTCTTCGAGATCTGGTATCAATTGGTGATGCATTCTTATCTAGTCTTTCATATTTATTTATTTTCTTAGTTCCTAGTATTGTAGCTAGTATTGTGAATGTTATATTGGTTAGTTAGATTTTTACCTCATCTGGACAGCGTATACATATTCGAGTCGGACTAGAGTCTTGTTGAATACGTAGCTGGCCATTGCCATGTGGTCTGGTCCCTCGTACCTTGGGACTAGGGCGTGACAGATTTATCTGATCGTCTACTCCTGCTACTCTTGTCTTGTCTTTCGCACACTAGTGTCTATTTTCTTCTTCTGATGGAAATCTTGATTGGTGAATCAAGCCATGTACTAGCTACATTTTCATAAATATTTTCAGCAACTTATTATTATTATTTCTCATTCATTATATTCTAATTAAAATATTTAAATTAAAAGAAAGAAAGTTAGTTTTTATCCGTAATCTTCTATATAATACTACTAAAGCAGAGTACGCTGAAATAGTTTTATTTTTTATTTTACTGGAAATTGCTGAGAAACCCAATTTCAGGGTTGGTTTTTATGAAAAATCCACCCGTAGGATGAGTTTTATGAAATGCCCAGAATTATATATTTCTACGTTAAATATTCCAAGATTCCCTTTAGATGCTCTGTATTTACAAAATTACGATTTTGATAATACCATAACTACCCCTTCGCACAAACTCAGATTTGGATTGCGATTATCGTCTTCTTCTTCTTCTTCTTCTTCTTCACGAGAGATCTGAATTCTATTGCTCTCATCTTTAGCAGAGATCGCAAAGATCGTTCGTAGTTCACTGTGCTTTTCTTTAGTCGAACTTTGATCATCGCTCATCATCATCATCATCATCATCATCATCATCATCTTCCTTGAGAGATTTGAAGTTTTTCGGCGATTAGGTCAATTGTGGAAACAAGATCTTCTTCTTCTTTTTCATAAGAGTTAACATCGTTTTGAAAGAAGAACGAAACTCTTTATTCCAGACAAATTTTTTTCTACAAAAAAACAAAAAATTAGATTTTTGTCAACTGTTCTCCATCATTCTCCGTATTTTTAACACGTTCTTAAAATCACGGAGAATGACCATTCTCCGTCATTTTAACACAGAGAATGGCAATTCTCCGTGGTTTTAACACGGAGAATGACCATTCTCCGTGTTAAAATGACGGAGAATGGACATTCTCCGTCATTTTAGCACGGAGAATGGTCATTCTCCTACATTTTAACAAGGAGAATGGCCATTCTCCGTGATATTAACACGGAGAATGAACATTCTTCGTGGTTTTAACACGGGGAATGGTCATTCTCCATGATTTTAAGAATGAATAATGGTCATTCTTCGTGATTTCTAATACGGAGAATGACCATTCTCCATGTTAAAACCACGGAGAATGGCCATTCTCCGTGTTAAAATGACGAAGAATGGACATTCTCCGTCATTTTAGCACGGAAAATGGTCATTCTCCGTCATTTTAACACAGAGAATGGTCATACTCCTGCATTTTAACAAGGAGAATGGCCATTCTCCGTGATATTAACACAGAGAATGGCCATTCTTCTTGTTAAAATGCAGGAGAATGGCCATTCTCCATCATTTTAATACGGAGAATGACCATTCTCCGTAATTGTAACACGGGGAATGGTCATTCTCCGTGATTTTAAGAACGGAGGATGGCCATTCTCTGTAATTTCTAATACGGAGAATGACCATTCTCCGTGTTAAACCACGAAGAATAACCATTTTCCGTCATTTTAGCACGAAGAATGGTCATTCTTCGTCATTTTAACACGGAGAATGGTCATTCTCCTGCATATTAATACGAAGAATTGTCATTCTCCGTGATATTAATACAGAGAATTGCCATTCTTCGTGATATTACCACGAAGAATGGCCATTCTCCTGCATTTTATGGCCAGTTGAAACTTTAGAGGACTATAACTTTTGACTGGAAGTTCGAAACGAGGCCCAATTTGTCGCAAAATGAGCGTATCTCCGAGGAGCCTAAGATAAACCGTCCCACCGTTTGTCGGCCTTTCAAAATTTTAGAATCACAAAAAAAAATGATGTTTGGACCGTCATTTTAACAGTTTTACCGTTTGTCAGTCTTTTCGAAATTTTTCGACGAGTTTTTGAAGGAAGGTTTGTAGATTTTGGAGAAGAAAACCTAGATTCGAAACTGAGTGGCGTATGGAAGAAAAGGAAAGTATCGAAACGTTTTTTGAAGAGTAGGGTTCGGGGGTGTTTTCAATAAATTAGAAGGGCAAAAAGGTCATTAGAACCCCTTTATATATTTTTCGCTAATTCTGGGCACGCGATTAAATGTTATTTTGCGGTGGGTTTTACATAAAACTTTTACAATTTTTGGGCATTTCATAAATTTTCCCTTTATTTTATAGGGTTATGAGAATTTTAGGTAACTATATAATTTTAAAAGGATTATAGGAAAAATCTTAAAGATTTTGTTAGTTATTGATATTAACAAATATAAATAATATTATAAGATACTACATCAAAGATTTTGTTAGTTATGGAGTACGATGAAATAGTTTTCCCTCCTAAATACCCATTATTAGCCCGCTCAAAATCTTACAATATCTCTTCAAAAATAATTAATATATTTAAATTAAAAGAGAGAAAGTTAGTTTTTATCCGTAAGCTTCTATATACTACTACTAAATCAGAGTACGTTGAAATTTTTTATTTTTTATTTTTTATAGGGTTATGAGAAGTATAGGGAGTTATATATAAAAAATTTGTTATTTATGGATGTTAACAAATATAAATAATATTGTAAGATACTGCAGCAAAGATTTTGTTAGTTATGGAGTACGCTGAAATAGTTTTTCCTCCTAAACTCCCACTATTAGTCCGCCCAAAATCTCACAATATCTTTACAAAAAATAACTAAAATATTTAAATAAAAGAGAGAGAGTTAGTTTTTATCTGTAATCTTCTATATACTACTGCTAAAGTAGAGTACGTTGAAATAGTTTTATATTTTATATTTTATATTTTATTTTATATTTTATATATATTTTTTATATTTTATATTTTATTTTTTATTTTTTATTTTTTATTTTTAAATTTTAAATTTTAAAATTTTAAAATTTTATTTTATTTATTTATTTTATATATGGTTATGAGAATTTTAGGGAACTATATATTTTTAAAAGGATTATAGAAAATATCTTAAAGATTTTGTTAGTTATGGATATTAACAAATATAAATAATATTGTAAGATACTGCAGCAAAAAATTTCTTAGTTATGGAGTAAGCTGAAATAGTTTTCCCTCCTAAACTTGTACTATTAGTCCGCCCAAAATCTCACAATGTCTCCTCAAAAAATAAGTAAAATATTTAAATTAAAATTAAAATTTACTGTATATATAATTATATTTTAATTAAAATTTGTAAAATTTTATTTTATTTTAATTTGTTATGGATAAATATTTTATGATATTGTTGAAAAATAGTTCAAATATTTAAATATATTTGATAAATATTTAAATATTTTTTATATTTTTTTCTTTAAATTTAATTTTAAACAGTTTTAAATTTAATGTTTAAATAAATATTTGTATGTAACTAAAACAGAGAAAGTTAATCTGTAATCTTCTATATACTACTACTGAAGCAGCGTACGCTGAAATAGATTTATTTTTTATTTTTATTTTTTTAGGGTTATGAGAATTTTAGGGAACTATATATTTTTAATAGTATTATAGGAAATATCCTAAAAAAAAATTAGTTATGGATGTTAATAAATATAAATAATATTGTAACATACTGCAGCAAAGATTATTATGTACGATTTTCATTAGGGCCCGGCTATACACACCCCACCACTTACTTAGCACACCCCATTTTTAAAAAAAATAAAAATAATTCCTATTCTACCCTTGCTGAGCACACCCCATGCTCCCCTTCCCACCCCCCTCCCGCCCACCCCGCCCGCCCCGCCCGCCCCCCGCCTGCCCGCCGGCCGACTCTCCTCCTTCTCCCCCGACCCGCCTCCTCCTCCTCCTCCGTCCCTCCCCCTGCTCCCCTCCCCTCCCCCCGCTCCGCCAATGCCGACCCCCCCACCCCCGACCCGCCTCCTCCTCCCCCTCCCCCCGCTCCCCGATCCTCCTCCTCCCGCTCCCCGATCCTCCTCCTCCTCCTCCCCCTGCTCCCCTCCCCTCCCCGCCTCCATGCTCCCCTGACCCCGCCCCACCTCCTCCTCGGGGGAGGGAAGGGGAGGGGGGTCGGAGGAGCAGGGTGGTCGGAGGGTCGGGGGAGCATGGGGGCGGGGAGGGGAGGGGGGAGGAGGAGGAGGATCAGGGAGGAGGAGGAGGAGGAGGAGGGTCGGGGGAGGTGGAGGAGGAGGAGGAGGCGGGTCGGTGGGGGGGAGGGGTCGGCGTCGGCGGAGCGGGGGGAGGGGAGGGGAGCAGGAGGAGGGTCGGCGGAGTGGGGGAGGGGGGTCGGGGGAGCAAGGAGGAGGGAGGAGCAGGGCGGGGGAGGAGGGGGGTCGGGGGAGCCGGAGGGCGGGGGAGGAAGGGGGGAGGGGGAGCAGCAAGAGAGATCGGGGGAGGGGGAGGGGGCAGAATAGGTAGTTCACAATTTTTTTTTAATATTGGGGTGTGCTTAGCAATGGCTGGGGTGCGGATAGCCGCACCCTTTTCATTAATCTTTGAATTAAGTAATTTATTTCATTCTGGAGCTACCATCCAAAATCTCACAATTTTTAGTAAATTTTTTTGAAAATTTTTGACTCGCACCCCACTCAATGTACACATATGAGTGGTGCACCCCACTCGATTCACCATATGCATAAGTAATCCCACTTTTGACAGATGTTGTCCATATTGGACGGTCATCTGGGTTGACTAACAATTTCTGACCAAAATACCCTCATCTTCCTCATGCTAAATTCAAATCCCCAAACCCCTCCGCCGCCGTCGCTGTCCCCCCCCCTCCCTCGCCCCGCCGCTGCCGCGCCCGTCCACGCCTCGCCGCTGCCCCCGCCCAACCTCGCCGACGCCCCCGCCCGACCTCGCCGCTGCTACCCCCCCTCCCCGACCTCGCCGATGGCCCCCCTCTCATCTGCCACCACCACCACCACCACCATCATCTCTGCCACCACCATCTCCACCATCATCACCACCACACCACCAACAACAACCCCCTTCAACGTCCAGAACCCCGCTCCCCGGCGACGCTGCCCCCCTCCCCCCGCCGCCGACGACGCTGCCCCCTCCCCCGCGCCTCTGCCCCCCTCCCTCCGCCGCCGACGACGCTGCCCCCCTCCCCCGCGCCTCCGCCCCCGCCCCCCCCTCGCCCTCGTCCCGCACGGCACTGGCAGAGCATCGGCGAGGTCGGGGGTGCAACGGCGAGGTCAGGGAGGGGGTGCGGCGAGGTCGGGGGGAGGGGGGGCAACGAGGTCGGGGAGGGGTAGGGGGAGGGGGGCAACGACGAGGTCGGGAGGGGGACGGTGGTCACGGTGGTGGTGAAGGTGGTGGTGAAGGTGGGCAGCGGCGAGGCGTGGGCGGGGGAGGGGGGCAGCGGCGAGGCGTGGGCGGGGGAGGGGGCAGCGGCGAGGCGTGGACGGGCGCGGCAGCGGCGGGGCGGGGGAGGGGGGGGCTGGCGGCGGCGGCGGCGGGGGGTTGGGGATTGAATTTAGCTTTGATGATGAGGAAGATGAGGGTATTTTGGTCAGATATTGTTAGTCAACCCAGTTGACCGTCCAATATGGACGGAATCCGTCAAAAGTGGGATTACTTATGCATATGGTGAATCGAGTGGGGTGCACCACTCATATGTGTACATTGAGTGGGGTGCGACTCAAAAATTTTCAATTTTTTTTTCTTTCAATCTGTGATTGAGTATGTTTACTTCATTTGTTCTAATGATCTAAACTCCTTACATGATCATTTGAAATATCAACTCTTCATAGCTAATTGAAGAAAAAGGCAATAAGAAAGAGAGGGGACAGAGTTTGAGAAGAAGTGGAGAATTGAAGAAGAAGAAGAAGAAAGCAAGAAGGAGAAGAAGCACTCTCACCCACAGCTCCCAGCCCCTCTCCTCCCACACTCCCCTCACCCTTTCTCCGCTCCCTACTGCTGCTGCTTCCTGACCCCCTTTGCAGGCAGCAACAGCCCCGTTTGGGGTCGACCTCCACCCTTTCTTATTTTGAAATCCTATATGTCAGAGTTGAAATCTCTTAACATGATTAATTTAGGTTTATGTTTCATAAATTGGGTTCTATGTGTGACTGGAGAGCATGGATATCATCTCTCTTCTGGAATTAAAACCTATGAACAACTCTCCCATGGTCTATAGGTTGTAGGCTTGAAATCCTAACATGACATTCTAGGTTACAATTGTATGTGTGTAAAAGTATGATACATGATTGCTAAACTTGGTTTTACCATGATACCTTGCTAATTAAGGATTAACTTCACATTCTTAACTTCAAATTCCAACTTGTAATAGTTCTCCGACAGCGTACGTCATAAACTACAAAAAGTGGATTTCTTCCAAGTAAGTTTGGAAAGCGTACCTGCTGTCCAGAAATCAAAATGGACTTATTTGGGTGTTTTTAGTGAATAAATCGGTTCTTTTACTATTATTTAGGACTGCGGGCATCCAGATAGCTTCGGGATATTTCTGGACGCATCCGATGTTGTTTCGAGGCTCCGTAGTATCTTTTTACTCTTTTTACATACGGGCAGTGTAGAAATAAATTAAGGTTTTTTTTTCTAAGGGCACTATCATTTTTACTGGAACTAGTCCAAAAAATGTTCAAAAAAATTATAAGTTTGCCATCCATTTTTTTACTTGGGACTAGCCTAATTTTTTTCAGCAAGTGGGACTGCCAACTTAATGGCAGTCCTAGGACTGCCAGCAAGTAGGCAGTCCTAACATTATGTTAGGAATGCCAATTTTGTGGCAGTTCTAGGACTGTCAAGCAAGTTAGCAGTTCTAACATATGTTAAGACTGCCAACAAGTTGGCAATCCTCGGAGAGATTTCTGGGGAGGCGGAGGATGCGGAGGGAGACGGAGGAAGGAGGCGGAGGAGGAGGAAGGAGGCGGCGATGGCTGCTGGTAGTGGTGGTGGCGCCACCGCTGGAGGAAGGAGGAGGAGGAGGAGGAGGAAGGAGGAAGGAGGAAAGGGAAGAGGAAAAAACTCTAATTTTTGGACTAGTTCCAAGCAACTTATGGACAGCTCCTAGCAAAAGTTTCACCTTCTTGGGTTGCCCCCAAGTAAAGACTAGCCCCAAGTAACTTTGGAAGTGTCCCTAGAAAAAGTCATAAATTAAATGTAGGTAGTGTCTAGTGGTATGGAGTGGTACCATGCGCATCGTTAACTCGATATCCCTTTGTTGAGTATAGGTCGCGTCAAGGTTAAAGTTTACCCCGTAGTTAATACGAAACCTAGAATGAAATAGTTCTAAACATAATTAGAATTTAATATCCCATTTATAGATCAAGAAAAGTTACTTAACCTACAGAGGTGTCGCAAATCCTATTTTAGGTAAGTAAGCCTCGGGTGTTGGACTAAAAATTGATTTTTCGACCAAACTAGGACAAGTTGACGCCAAGTCTAGCACTTTTTTCGACCAAACTAGGACAAGTTGACGCCAAGTCTAGCACTTCTATCTATCTTAGGGTCCAATTGAATGACCCGCAATAATACCTACCTTCTCCCAATTCGACCTGGTTGTCACGAGTGGGACTCCGGCCATAACATAATTGACAAATCCAAGATGACACAAAACTTTTTACTAAATACCTAAATATCAATCACTCCGAGTAAGAAACAAGTATCGGGTCGAAGCCTAAAATTAGGCGACACGATCAATTTTCAATAATTTTATAAAATCCAACGTATAGATTGAATTAAGATTTTTTTCTAGGGGCACCACCCTTTTTACTTTGGGGCAGCCCTTACTTGGGGGCAGCCCAAGCAGGTGGAGATTTTGCTGGGAGCACCCACATTTTGCTTAGGGCAGCCCAACCCCCCAAATTCTTCAATCTTTTCCATAACTCATATTGCACTCTCTCTCCACCAAAAGAAAAAAAAAAAAAAAGAAGCTCTCCCTCTCCCTCTCCCAAAACCCTACTTTCTTCTCCTCCACCACTCCACTCCCAATTCCTCTACCAAAATTTCTTCAACAACATTCCTAGTTTCGAAGAGATGACACGCAAGTCGAAGCAACCGGAATCTAGGTACGTTCTTCCCTAATTTTTTCAAGAATTTTCTACATTCTATTCAAAACCCTAGAATATTTTTAATTCTCTAAAAAGTTTTGATAAATTAGGTTTAGAATCTCTTTAGGGTTCATGAAAAGAATTTCGAACACGACAAACCCACATTTTTTCTTGAAACTCTAACCCTAGAAGATGACAAATGAGCATCTCGTTTTGGCCGTTCGGCTGCTACAATCGGGTTTGATTACATTAGGACTGCCAGGCCTGTGGCAGTCCTAATGTAAAGTAGGACTACCACAGTCCCTGCAGTCCTCTTGTGAAAGAGGATTGCCGGGACTGTGGCAGTCCTACTTTACATTAGGACTGTCACAGGCCTGGCAGTCCTAATGTAATGAGATATGGGGGTGGGAATAGGGGGGGAGGGGGGAGGGTTGGTACTGTATGTTGCTCATATGGATGGGGGTAGGTAACTGCATGATGCTCATATGCGGGGGGGGGGGGGTAACGGTCCTATTTTCGTTTCTATTATTTAATATCTGTACGTTGTACTACAGTCCTCCGGCCGCTAACAAAAGAATATGGCCCACCGCGTCAAAGCGGATGGAACGTGAGGGGCGTCCTCTCGAGCGTCCGATTACAATTTTCGAACCGGTGCCCCAAGCTCGGTCTCGGATGCCGCCACCGGCACCCCAAGCTCGGTCGGAGCAACGAGCTCCTTCTCCTACGCGTTCTTCTGATGACGACGACGATGTGCCAATTGGCCGAATCCTATCACGTCAAGGCGGTTCTGCTCCATCTGTGGAGGCCGGTCCTTCTGAGCCGCATGTCCGTCCGCCCGGTTGCTCAATGTTGATTTCTTTTGAGAACCACATTGCGTATAAAATATGGAAGAACCCGGTATGTATATTACCTTTGTAAGCTACCAGTTTATTATACTATATATATATATATATATATATATATATATATATATATATATATATATATATATGTATTTCATAATTGTTATGTTTTTCTGTTGTTCGATATACATAGGACATATCGTATCTTTAGGGCTGTGAGTCACGGGAAAAAAAATCGTGTCCTGGCAGTTTGGAAGCTTGTCGGAGGCCGTCCAGAGCAAAATTATATCGAACAGTTTGCACAATTTGGCACAAAATGCTATAGGACAATGGATAGTGCCCTCATATCCGTCTTTGTGGAGAGATGGCACCCGGATACCAACATATTTCATCTCCCAGCAAGGGAGATGACCATTACACTTGACGACGTCTACCAGGTACTGGAGCTGCCAGTGACCGGACGCGTCATGACCAAAGAACACTACACCAATGAGAAATCCGTGAAATGGTACGAGAAGACCGTCCAGTTTGTCTCAAGTCACCTTGGACTTCAGGCTACCAGTTTTACAACTTTGCTAGGCTTCAAGAAGTCATATGGAATTCCTCTGTCATTTTTGGTGGATCACTTCATGTGTTGGCCCATTCCATGGTCACATCCGATTTTAATAATCGACATGAACTTAAGTCAATACACAAAATATACGAACTGTTGCTAATCATTTCAGGACATGTGAAATCAATATCAACGAGCGTCGTACTGCATCATCAATCATATAAATCATCAATCTGAAGATTACTTTCAATGGGATCTATTTCGAGTCATTTTACAATTTATTATGTATTTTATCTTTATTGAGTCTAGGATTTAAATTATAAGATCGACTAGGTAATACTGGCTTAGGTTAATCTCAGTCCCCATTTCTAAAACGCCTACCTATTCCCATTTCATCTTTATCAAAAGTTCAAAATTATTTTTGCAACAGAATTTGACAAATATTTTAAAATTCTTCTAGACATAACTCAAAACCGAGTTCGGTCCGAACTCTGCCCGAGTTCGGTCAGTTTGAATTCAAATGTCCGTTGCCTCCAAATCTGCATGCAACGTACATATGCGAAATATTTGCATCAGAACTCTACCCGAGTTCGGTCCCAGAAAACACCTATAAATAGGAGAGAGTTTTTTATTTCAAATCACTCATTCATTCTTCATCTTCTCTTCTCTATTCGATAAGTGTTTTCACCTGATCAAAGCTTTCAAATCACACCTATACTCCTCTTAGCCAAAGCCAGTAATATATACTTCGATCTAGAGTCTTTTGGTGTTCGAGAGTTGTAAAGAGGTTGTTCAAAGTACAGAAATTATCCTTGTTGTGGAGCCAGTCGTGCGCTCGTTACCAAGCACGTTGTTGTGAAGTTGGTCGTGCACTTGTCACCAAGCACGGTATTGTAAGAGACTGCAAGCTCTCAATTAGCTTGTGCCTTAGTGGATTAACATCGAGCAAGAGTACTCGAGACTGGATTAGTCCTCTCAGAGGGATACCAGTATACATCGTTGTGTCACTGAGTTTGATCTCTCTATCTCTTGTCTTACATTTACTGTCTCTTATTTACTGACATAGTTTAAAATTTAAATTGGTGATTATTTTTTGCTGCACACGCACACATACTCTATTCACCCCCCTCTAGAGGTGCTCAACGGTCCTACAATTGGTATCAGAGAGGTTATATCCTAATATAACAAACCTCATATAGTATATATGGCAGCCGTGAAATTAATATTCAACGGTGAAGGACAATCCACAAATAGATCCCCACTATTTGATGGTACAAACTTTACCTATTAGAAAACACGGATGACTTTCTTCTTAAAGTCTCTTGACTTTGATCTTTGGTCTATAGTGATTGACGGTTATAAAAACTGGCACCTACAGTGGTTGACGGCCAGCTTGTAGACAAGCCTCATGATAAATATACAGAAGCTGAAAAAGCTAAGGCTAGTCTAGATGTTCGTGCCATCAATGCACTATTCTGTGCAATTGACAAAACGGAGTTCAACAGAGTTTCAACCTGTAAAACGTCTCAAGAGATTTGGAAACTTCTTGAGGTAACTCATGAAGGTACTTCCTAAGTGAAGGAATCCAAAATCAGTAGACTAACACAGGAATATGAATCTTTTAAGATGAAATCCGATAAGTCAATTACATAGATGTTCACACGTTTTCTTGATATTACTAATCCTTTACAATCTCTTGGTAAGGATTACAGCAATCATGAGAAGATCAGAAAAGTGCTACGGGCTCTAACCAAGAACTGGAACCCAAAGGCAACAGCAATCATTAAAGGAAACGATCTCACCACCATGTCTCTGGAAACACTGATGGGCAATGTAGTGCCCCGTTCTGCGAAGTCAATCAGAGGAATCGAAATGCCGACGGTGTTCAGACTTAGCCTTGCAACGGCGACTCGAAGACATCGCTCAGGTGGGGTAGTTTCGGTGAACTTGTCTCATCTCAGCCTTCACCCCAGTCATCATCATCGAAGTCAAGAGCCGGTTCATCTGAAGGAATGGGCTCCGGATCACTAGCACGAGTCGTGGCAGTGTCCTCAATAGCTTGCACCTTTTGTGGAGAAGTCAGATGTGCAGAGGTGCTGAGACGTCCAGGAGATAGGAGCCCCATAGCTTCTGTTGATGCTGCGGGCTGAGATGCTGAAGACCTTCTCCAGGATGAGCTGAAGAAGATGCAATGTGTTGAGGCTCCTCGACTGGAATTTCGCTCTCTGGAGTAGCGGCTCTCTGCCTGGAAGGCCCTTTAACAGTGACCTTTTTCTTCTTCTCTTTAGGAGCAACCGCTGTGTCGAATTTACACTTCTTAGAGGTAGAGATTTTGATGGGTCTTGCTGGTCCCTCTCCAACTCCCGTAGGGATCGTCGCCAGATATTCATCTGGAACAGCAACATCATCAGGTATGTCTGAAGGTACCATGACTGGTTCTTCGATATTTCCTTCCTTGACCCCTCGAAGACTCCCCTTCATGTTGTAGTCAGTTGCGAAGGAGCGGATGGATGCATAGAAGCGAGCATACAAATGCAGCATTCGTAGCTCAGTAGTACTGGTGGCAGTTGGCACACGGAATTTAGCACCGGTACATCCAGCGCTGAAATACCTCCATGCCCTTGCATCATCAACTAACTTTCCATAATGGTTGAAAAAGGTGGAGGGATTACCAACGTGAAGTTGGTCATACCCGAATTGATGAGCGAACCGACTGGGTAGGTAAGGTTCGAAGGCACAGTCATCATCAGATCTATACATCAGATGTGATGGTTGATGCATATTAGCCAATTAAAGACAGGCCCAGGGAGCTCCGTCCTCTCTTCACCTACATCTTCAAATTGCACACCGAAGCAGTCAGCTGGGACTGGCGGTCGTGTGCAGAAGAAGTTCCACCCATGAGAGTAGTTTAATGATGCTCGGGTATCTACCACTGAAGTTGCAACCCATGAGGCTTTATAGAACTTCTGGAGGAATACCTCCGCTTGATCTTCAGGGCCTGGTGGCAATAAACTGCAGTTATGATGCAGCAACCAGCCCATTAGATAGGTGTAGGGCATCTCCACCCGGGGGAAGTCTTTACGGTAAGGAGCATTATTAATTAACTCCTCACCAAATGTTCGCAGACCGGCATTTATCCTACATACTATTGCTGGTAATAGACTGTCTGTCATTAAACACCAAACGTACTGCTGGCCATAGTACGTTTTGGTGAATTCTGTCAACCGTACCTGTCCCTGGTACGACCCATCTCCGCAGCCACAGAGAAAGAAAGCCCGCCAGCAAGACTTCCTTTGAGATCTTCCGACTGCCATGCTTCAGATAGCTCAATTTTCAGTCCCCGCAAGGATGTCTCCAGTCTTGGTGGTCAGATACTGGTCCGAAGACTTATGTGTTATCATCCAACCATGGATCAAATCTGAAGGAATTATTGAACAATGGTTGATGGTTTGAGCCTTGTTATCTTGGAATTCCCCTTGTCGGTCTTGGATATCCTATTCTCGTGGTAGAATAAATAGGTTGTCCATTTGTTTGTATATGCCAAATGCGACCCACTTTCATATATAGTGGTGCAAATCAGATAATGGCACATCAACTCTTGATACACTTTGACTAGATCAGGATTTTTCTCACTGATCTCTGCTAGTTCCCGGTTGGAAGGAACGTACTTTCATATGGAGCTCCCCCAGTGGCAGCTTAGAGATGAATTGCATCTCATATAGTACAAAAACCTATTTCTTCTATTGGGGTTGCAAAGGTCCCTGTTGAGCTGATGTACAACTCCATCAAAGCTAAGAACAGGTTGTTATTCATTGGTATGCCCTGACTGGTAGAGGCCACAACTTAAAACAGCCCAATAGCTCGCAGCTCTGTTGTAAAGTGATTCATAACCCAAGCACTGAGTTGAATCCAGTTCTTATTATGTGGGGTCATCCACCCTGGAAGCCTAGGGTTAACCGGAGGATATAGTACTGAGGTGTTCATAAGCTTATTTATGAACATAGGTATCTGCACTGGTGGATTAGAGCTGAATCTTCGCTTGGTGTAAATCCAGGCAGTAAACCGAAAAAAGGGACAACACCACCACTGGGAGCACTGGTATGATAACCCATTTGGTAGGACTCATCTCTTGAATATGATTCTTCCTGGTCTACCATGACTGTTGGGAGTCAGGTTCCAGATCATATGTCTTATGTGGGTAGCATGAACGAACGAAGACAGAGGATAATCCCTTGACATTAAAAGGAGGTACATCACTCTCTCCCCAAATCTAAATACCCAGGATTCATTCTTGGGATTTGTTTGAGATTTGAAGTCGATGGCGTCTCCAAACAGGAAGGCAGGCTTCAAGAATTATTGGCCATCTAACGATGTCAGCAGCTCTCCATTTATCAAAGTCAACAGCATCCTATCTCCCTGAGCAGCTATCAATTGTTGTCTCTCCTCAGGATATGTTTGTCTGATTGTGGAAACTCAACATGAGATAGATTCTCCAAGTCGTTGGAACCCAAGATGCCAATTGGAGAACCAAAAATCTCAGATAGAGGATGAATTTGCAAGTCCACTACAAAAGAAGATCAAATAAAAATCAAGTTAATAGAATTCAGAATTAAATCTTTATATGCAAATGCTTTTACGCAAGTAAAATGTTTGTGAGTAAAGGTTTTCATTCTTTATTTTCAGAAAATATTGGCAAAATCCTAAGATTGGCCCATCTCTACGCAAGAGTTATTCTACGCAAGAGAAGATTTGTGCGTAAAAGTTTTACGCGTACTTTTTTCTGTTTAAAAGAGTAAAAGTTATACGCATAAAAATATATAGTCTTTTACGCTGGCACAAATGAAATTTGCACTTAACATTTTACGCTGGCAAGTATTGACGTGAGCGTATTTTTGTTTTTTATATTTTATGCTGGCACGTATTGACGTGAGCGTATTTTATTGTTGTTAACATTTTACGCTGGCACGTATAGACGTGAGCGTATTTTGTTTTACGCTAGCACGTATATACGTGGGCGTATTCTGTTGTTCAGATTTTTATGCCGGCACGTATAAATGTGAGCGTATTTTGTATTTTGCGCTAGCACGTTTAGACGTGGGCGTATTCTGTTGTTCAGATTTTTACGCTAACACGTATAGACGTGGGCGTATTCTGTTCTTTACGCTGGCACGTATAAACGTGGGCGTATTTGTTGATTTTTATTCTACGCTAACACGTATAAACGTGGGCATGAAGTTTAGGGTTCGGATTCTTCTTCTTCTCCGACGAACCCGGGGCCAAATAGGTAGAATTTACCTATCATG
>JANAVB010034699.1:0-21211 GCA_029216955.1 Iris pallida | reverse complement strand
ATCGAGCAACGGCACTGATGGCACAGTCGAATGCTTTCTTGCTTTGCTTCACCCTGTTCTTGAGAAAAAAAGTTGAAGAAATACTTCTGGGAATATCACTATGGAAGTATGAGTTTTCTCAGAATCTCTTCTCCTCTGTTGATCTCTCCTGATGCTGCCTATGTCAAAAATAAGTCTATTTATAGACTTAACCCTTTGTGCGTAAAAAGCAACAAAATTGGGTTTTTACGCTAGCAACTTTCACCCACGATGTAAATCACCCTCTACGCACGTTGACACGTGTCCCATGTAGAGTTGTGATCTCTACGCATGGTGACACGTGTCCCACTATCTCAATAAAATGGGGAGAGCACATACATATATTCCTCGAGAAGTGTGGCATGAAAGCCATGTGGGCAAACCACGTTCCCAAGTAGTCAGAAACAATCGAGCGTAAAAATGACCAAAATACACTTCCAGCGTAAAGTAGTAGACTAGGCATAAAATAGCCCAAAAATAGACTTCTCGTGCAAAGTGGCTGATAACATAGCCTTGAGCGTAAAAAGTAGCCCAAATAAATTTTATGCACACGTCAACTTTGAGCGTAAAATGCTCAGATAGTATTCGTGCGTAAAAGAAGCCATCTTTTGAGCGTAAAGTAACCCCGTCCACACACTAAACGACAGTGTTGGTTTCTGTGTAAATCAAATCTCTTCGAATTCTGTGTTATACGCTGTCAGTAAATCATTATGTCAGAATCATCATGACTTGCATTAAATGTATGATCTGACACAGCCTGTCCCCAGCGTAAAGTAGCTCGCGTAAAGTAGCCCGCGTAAAACAGCTCGCGTAGAGTAGCTTGCGTAGAGTAGCTTGTTGATTCTTTTTGACTTGGTCTATAAAGCACTTTTTACGCTCCTACAAGATCCCCTTTAAAGTTTTCAAATATTTTCAAAATTTGAAATACTTTGAATAGAAGCATAAAATTCGGAATTTTACCAGTCAGCGTAGAGTTCGGGATATCCAACGGTCATCCGCATAAAAGTTGGGATATCCCAACAGTCAGCGTAAAATCTGGAAATTTGAACCGATTCGAAATTCTCTATAAATAGAGTTCAACTATTAGAGAGAGAACTTTACTTTGTCGTTTGAAATTTCGATCTCTTCTCAGTCTTCTTTCTCCTTATACTCTTGCTTCAATCCGATGGCCCCCTAGAAGTCGTCCGCCGCCGGCAACAAAGGCAAGAAGCCCGCCGTAGATTCATCTTCGATCGGCCGTGCAAAAACCCCCGCCCCATCATCGGAGACGCACCATCAGAGCAATCCTAACGTGGCTCCACCAATGAAGGGTAAAACCTTATTTGATCTCGGCTTTGAGTTCGTCGGAGAAGAAGAAGAGACCCCAAACCTTCAGTTTTCACGCTCACGTCATACGTGTTAGCGTAAAAACTGAAATAACAAAATACGCCCACGTTTATACGTGTGAGCGTAAAATTCAGAAAATACGCCCACGTCTATACGTGCCAGCGTAAAATCTAAAATACGCTCACATAAACATGTGCCAGCGTAAAATCTAAAATACGCTCACATAAATATGTGCCAGCGTAAAATTTAAAATACGCTCATGTCAACACATGCCAGCGTAAATTTTCCAAATACGCTCACATCAACATATGCCAGCGTAAAATCTAAAATACGCTCACATAAATATGTGCCAGCGTAAAATTTAAAATATGCTCATGTCAACACATGCCGGCGTAAATTTTCCAAATACGCTCACATCAACATGTGCCAGCGTAAAATCTAAAATACGCTCACAAAAATATGTGCCAGCGTAAAATCTAAAATACGCTCACATAAACATGTGCCAGCTTAAAATTTAAAGTACGCTCATGTCAACACATGCCAGCGTAAATTTTCCAAATACGCTCACATCAACATGTGCCAGCGTAAAATCTAAAATACGCTCACATAAATATGTGCCAGCGTAAAATTTAAAATACGCTCATGTCAACACATACCAACGTAAATTTTCCAAATACGCTCACATCAACATGCCAGCGTAAAATTTCATAAATGAAAGACTTTGTGTAAATCAAAGACTTTTTTACACTTTTAAAACTTTTTATCAACTTCAATAAATGTAAAGTTTACATAATCAAAGTCTTTAAAACTTAGATTTCAAATTAGATTTTCACTAACTTGATTTTTCTTTTCTTTTGGCAGTGGACTTGCAAGTTCACCCACTCGCAGAAGTGTTTGGCTCTTCAGTTGGTATGGTGGGTTCGAATTATTTGGAGAACCTGTCTCATGTAGAGTTTCCCTAAGCGAATTCGGAGTACCCCGTAGAGAGAGCACAGTTTATAGCTGCCCAAGGGGATAGAATGCTGCTATCTATGATTAATGGAGAACTGTTGACCTCACTGGATGGCCAACAATTTGTAAAACCAGCTTTCTTGTTTGGGGATGCAATAGACTGCAAGTCGCAAACTCATCCCAAGAAGGAGTCTTGGGTATTCAAGTCTGGAGATAGAGCGATGTATCTCCCCGATATGGATAGAGATTATCCCTTGTCCGCATTTATTCATGCTACCCATCCTCGACAGATGTTGTGGAATCTGACTCCTAAGAGGGAAAATGCCAATGATATGGGGTATTATGTCAGTGTTCCCAATGGTGGCACCGTTCCATTCTCTGGTCTTTACCAGGTTTTACTCCGAGTGAAGATTCGGCCTTAATCCACCAGTGCAGACCCAGATGTTCGTCAATAAGTTCATAAGGGCTGCGGTATTGTATCGTCAAACAAACCCTAGGCTACCTGGATGGTTAACTCCATTTAACCAGAACTGATCCAGATTAGCGTTTGGATGATGAAGAATTTTCAGACAGAGCTGAAAGACATCGGCATGTATGAAGCAGTGGCCTCAACTAGTCAAGGCATACCACCGAACAGTAACTTGTTCATGGCCCTGATGGAGATGTACATAAGTTCAACTGGAACTTTTGACCGAGAGGTAAAATGGGTCTCGCACTCCATGATGCAATTCATCTCAAAGCTGCCAATGGGGAAGCCCCATATGAAGAATATTCCCTCAACCGGGAACTGGCTGAAATCAGGGAGAAAAAACCCTCAGTTGGTTGAGGTGTATGAAGAATTGATGTGCCACTACATGACCTGCACTACTATGCATGAGAGTGGGTCTCATCTAGCATACATCAACAAATGGACGCATACCTCTTTTTTCATAAGGATAAAATATCCAAAGATGATAAAGAGAGGTTCCAGGAGAACAAAGCTCCAACTATCAATACTGGTTCAACAATCCCTGCTGACAAAATACGGGATATGATGATCAGTTACAAATTCGAATAAATATCTGTCAACCAAGACTGGAGAATTCTGATGAACCGAAGTCTTAAGCTTCCTCCGATATGGTAGCCAGAAGATCTCCAGAAAGGCCTTGCTGGCAGGCTTCCTTTCTCTATGGTTGAGGAGATGGGTTGTACCGGGGACCGGTACAGTTGATAGGATCCACCGGAACATACTATGGCCAGCAGTACGTTTGGTATTTAAAACCAGAATCAACCTGCTGTCGGCAATGGTGTGCCGCATCAACACAGGTTTGAGAACTTTCGGTGAGGAACTGATTAATAATGCTCCTCACCGAAATGTATTCCCCAGGGTAGAAATGCCCTACACCTACTTGATGGGCTGGCTGTTGCACCACAACTGCAGATTGTTGCCACCAGGCCCGGAAGATGATGCGGAGGTCTTCCTCCAAAAATTTAGCAAAGCTACATGGATTGCCACGACAGTGGCAGATACCCGAACAGTCTTGAATTATTCCTATGGTTGGAACTTTTTCTGCACGAGGCCAGAAGTTCCAGCCGACTGTTTCGGCGTTCAATTTGAAGACGAAGTTGAAGGAAGAAATTTATTGTCAGCACCAGTCTTCAGGTGGCTACAGTGCATCAGACCATCTCATCTGATGTACAGAAATGAAGATAGTTGTGCGTTCGAACCATATCTACCAAGTAGGTTCGCTCGCCAATTTGGATAACCAACTTCATGTTGGTAATCCCTCTACCAGTTTCGTCACTATGGGAAACTGATTGATGGTGCAAGAGGTTGGAGGTACTTTAGTACTGCCCGTACTGGTGCCAAATTCAAAGTATCAACCGCTACCAGCACCACAGAGTTGCGTATACTTCATACGTATGCTCACTTTTATGCTTCCATCCGTTCCATCGCCCATGGCTACAATATGAGAGGTAGCCTAAGATGGCCTAAGGAAGGAAATGTTGAAGAGCCGATCAGGGTGGCATCAGACATCCCTGACGACACAGCTGTTCCAGATCAGTACCTGGAAGTTATCCCTACGAGAGTCGAGGAAAAAGCTGCTGAACCCATCATCATTGGTAAATCCCGTAAAAGGAAACAAAGTGCAGCTGTCACTCTTCCCGAAAAAACCCCGGAAAAGAAGAAGAAGACCACAACCAGAGGGTCTTCTAATCAAGGACTGCCTACTCCGGAGAGTGATATTCAGGTGGATAAGCCGCGACATGTTGCATCTTCTGTAGTTCACCCTGGAGAAGGATCTTCAGCCTCCCAACCTGCAGCACCAACAGAAACTGCGGTAAGTCCTATCTCCTCGATGCCTCAGTTCATCGCTTCATTTAACTTTGCCACAAAAGGCACAAGTTGTTGGAGATGTCGCCCCAGCACACACCATTGGTCGAGAGTTCATCCCATCTGATGAACCCGCTATTAGTTTTGATGATGAGGATTGGGATGGAGATTATGACGCATATTTGGCGCATCCAACACCTATTCCAGGTAAATACAATATATACAAAATCCATACAAAATTATGATTTTTTGTATATTAACTTATTTCATTTTAATTTTTGTAGGTGTTATTATTACCCCAAAGCTTGTGGCTTCTCCTCCTCAAGAAGATATTTATAATAAAAACGAGAAATCTGAGAAGGAGGCTTCTTCTTCAGAAGAAGAAAATGCTCAAGAAGAAGTATTATGGGAGCTTGAAGTAGAGACTCAAGAAGAAAATCCTCTATCTCTGGAAATACAACCAGAGCCAGAAATACGAACTCAACCAGAGGCTCACCCAGAAGTGTTCTCTTCTGCCGAGGGCAAGGAAAAAAGAAGAAACTACAGTAGAACTTATTGTAGACGATCAAAAGGCTGCTGAGGAAGAGTTAGATGAAGACTCAGTTGTAGAAGAATTTACTACAACTGAGATACTTGAAGAACCTGCAGAGCCAGTAGCTGAGAAAGGTGATGAAGGCATACTTAAGTCATCAACTGAAGCTGGGGAAGGTATAATAGCATCCTCTGCTATTACTACTGATCCAGTACAGGTTTCTGAAGAGACAGTGCCAGAACCTGAGCCAGCTACCATAAATATCATTCCATTGTACCTATCACCGCCACCGAAACTCTAGTAGTTTTAGCTCCAGAGACGGCTGGAGCAACAACTGTTGAGGACCATGTTCCTGAAGCTCCTAGGAACCAGTTGGCTATGGTAGCAGTAACAACAATGGCTTCATCTCCGTCTGCTATCAAAGCATCAGCATCTGCTCCTAGTCTTCAGAGAAGAGACTTGGTAGATATTGCCACGACGCCAAGTTCAAGTGTAGAAATGAATCTCTTAGTTGAGATTCATACTGAAACCTTTTACAAGACTTTGGCAGCTTTAATCAAAATGGTCCTGAATAAGGGCCTCAATTATGAGAGCTTAAAGGCGGCGATCGCTCTTACCATTAGAAATGTCGCCATGTTCAATGATACGACGAGAGCAGCAGCATTAGAGAAAATCGTGGAGGGACTTGAACAGCCCATCAGAGAATATCTTAAGCTGTCAAGTGAAACTGTTGAACGTCTCATCCAAGAAGAGTATGAAGCTTTATCTGCCGACTACCTCGCTCGGGAGACGAGATTCAATGAAGCCCTCCATGAATATAGCATAAAAGTTGCCAAAGAAAAAGCTTTTTTAGCTGGAGTAAAGCCTGAGTTGGATAGCCATAGAGAAGCCTATGAAACTTCGAATATAAGAATTCATCAACAAATGATAGAATTCGCGAAGTCGAGGCTGAGCTGGTTCGCTTGAAGGCAGAGAGGGAATAGATGATCATGGCCCGTGACGAGTACTTAACTCAGAGTTCAATCTTGGAAGAACAGGTCTTCGGAGCTGAATCTACCATCAAAACCCTTGATGAAGCCAAGGACAAGCTTATAGTTACTTTTGCTGGACTTTCTCATATATGTACTCCTGAAGCCCGACACTCTGAAGCTACCAAGAAAGTATTTAGCTCTCGTGACCAACGTCTAGCAGAGCTACAAAAATTACTGTTAGATATCTCTGCTCCGTCTTAGAAAATTTTTGTAATCTTCTTTTTGTTCATCAATAAAGAATTTTGTATTCTTCTGTTTATTTCATTCTGTAATATTTTGAAGATATGAATGAAATATTTTATTTTGTGACCCTATCATTTATTATACAATAGGTTATGAGATAGAAAACACTTATCAGAGGTAATATGGACATGACAAGCCTTCTAAGCATGATAAATTGTATCTATCCAGAGGTAATATGGACATGATAGATAATGAAATCTCGTTTTCTGTTTAGAGTATACGATACTATCAGAGTAATATGAACGTGATAAATTGTAACAACTCAAAGAAAAATAGATTAATATCTATTCAGAGGTTCAAATGGAAATGATAGATAGGAAAAGAAGCAGACTTAATATTTATTCAGAGGTCGTGAGGACATGATAAATAATAAATCCCCTTTTTTTTATTAATTGGTAAGATAGAAGATCAAAATTCTCTTCAAGGAGACAAGTAATCAGTATTACCAAACATTGGTAGCTGGGGAGCAAAGAAGAAATTTAAACATAATATTTCTTCAAGAATTTGCCATTGATCGGCATCATGAGCAAATCTTCATTAGGTTTGGACAACCTATAGGCACCATTGGAAAAAACTGTCTCGATAACATAAGGGCCTTCCCATTTTGCTTGGAATTTCCCTTTGCTCTTATGAGTCATCACCATCGGTCTCTCGAACAGCTAGAACTAGCTCACCGAATTTGAATACCCTCTTTTTAACTTTACGATTGAAAGTTCGAGATATGCGGGCTTGATATAGCTCAATGTGCTGTTGCGCTTGAAGACGCTTCTCGTCCAATCCTTCAAGTTCTTGAAGTCATAAGCGGTCATTGTTTTCTGCAGTTAGCTCATTAGCAATGGCTATTCGAAGAGATGGAATCTGGATTTCCAGTGGAAGAACCGCCTCACATCCGTAAACCAGGTAAAAATGGTGTTAAAACCAGTAGGAGTTCGAACTGTCGTTCGGTAAGCCCATAAACATTCTCCAAGTTTCTCATTCCAATCACGTTTTTTAGAAGAGACAAACTTTTTGAGAAGTTTGATGATTGTCTTGTTGAAGGCTTTCGGCCAAACCATAGCAGCTGGATTGTAAGCTATAGAAGCCAGGTTTTGTATCCGATTTTTATCACAGAACCGATAAAATGCCTGACTGACAAATTGTGGTCCATTGTCATGCATTATCCGTCGGGGAATCCCAAAATGATAAATGACATGGTGTTTGATGAAACTAACTACATTAGATGTTTTTACTTCAACAAGGGGAACCGCTTTCGCCCATTTAGAAAAGTAATCGGTTATAGCTAGGATAAACCGATGTCCTTAACAGAAGGGGGTTAATAGGACCAATGATATCCATGCCCCAAGCTTCGAAGGGCCAAGAAGCCGCTGTAGGATGTAGGAATTCAGACGGTTGATGAATAAAATCAGCATGAATCTGACATGCTTTACACCGTCTGGCATAATCCACAGCATCTGCTATCATGGATGGCCAATAATACCCCATTCTTCGAATACGGTCCTGTAATTTTGGACCCGGTTGATGGGCACCACAGACACCATCATGAGCTTCACGAAGTGTTTGCTTAGCTTCATTCTCAGAGAGACAACACAGCAGAAGTCCGTCATAAGAACGACGATATAACATATGTAAAGAAGAATCATAATAGAATCGAAATGATCGTCTTTTAATTGATCAGCTTCTTTTGGATCTTCAGGTAAAATCCATGAACCGCATAATCAATGAATGGACTTCTCCAATCCCTCTGTTGGAACTTGATTCTGTAGTATAACTCTGTTCAATATGCAGATTATTCTTAACACAGAATAAGTCTCGATCCAACAAAGTAATGGTATTTTGTCTTCGAATTGGAACAGCTAAATCTGCCGCTAAACTAGCAAGAGCATCAGCTTCCAATTCTGAGAACGTGGTACAAATTCGATGAAGAATCCTTTGAATGAAAGGACCAATTCGATTACCACTTGATGATAAGGGATGAGGTCAGGATTTCTGACTTCATACGTCCCTCTAACCTGATTAACAATCAGTTGAGAATCTCCATAAGCTTCTAGGAACTCAATATCCAATTTTTCGCTACTTGAAGACCAATCAGCAGAGCATTATATCTGCGACATTGTTGGAGCATGGCTCATTGAGAGAATAAGCACGGTATATGACCATTTTGTCAGGAGAAACCAAAACGATTCCTACTCCTGAGACAATATTGCCTTTAGGTCCAACTCGTGATGCTCCATCAAAGTATAATTGCCAAATGTCATCCTTTAAAGTCATGTTGCAATCCACGACTTCATCTGGAATGTCCTCATATAGCTTCGATATTTCAGGTATAGGTGAGCTGCTAAGAAATCAGCTAATGCTTGACCCTTCACTGATTTTTGAGGTACATAGACCATATCATAGGGAGTGAGCAACATCGCCCAGGTGGCTAACCTGGAGTTAAGAATGCTTGGTTTTCTCATCAATACCGAATAGGATTTATTCTGGAGATGACATGTATAGTCTGTCCTGACACATAATGTCGTATTTTTTGAACAGCAAAAACCAAGGCCAGACATTCCTTTTCTACAGGAGTATACCTGTGTTCAGCTCCGACCATCATTCGGCTAAGATAATAAATTGCCTGTTCATGACCCATATCACTTTTCTGTGCAAGAAGAGCACCAAGTGAATGATCCAAGGCTCGAACATATAGCAAAAATGGTCTCCCTACCACTGGGGGTACCAAAACAGGTGGATTCGTAAGGTATTGCTTGATGTCATTGAAAGCTTTTTGACATGCTTCATCCCAAACAAATGATACACCTTTCTTTAATAGACGGGAGAAAGGTTGACATCTCCCAGAGAGATTGGATATAAATCTTCTGATATAAGCAATGCGACCCTGGAAGCCGGAGTTCTTTTAAATTGCGTGGAGGACGCATTTCAAGAATAGCTTTGATTTTATCAGGATCAACATGGATACCCTGAGAAGTGATGACAAATCCTAAAAACTTGCCACTGGAAACCCCTAAGAAAGACTTAGTAGGATTCATCTTCAGTTGATGTTGGCGCATCAACTCAAACACTGTCTTCAAGTCTTGAATGTGATCATCTTTTGATCGACTCTTGACAGCAATATCATCTACATAACATTCAACTGTTTTCGTAGATGTTCTTGAAAGATGCTGCTCATGGCCCGTTGATGTAGCACCGGCATTTTTCAGTCCAAATGGCATAACCGTATAGCAGTAGACTCCAAGAGGTGTACGAAAAGCAGTACTTTTCATCTCCTGGATGCATCTTAATCTGATTGTATCCTGAAAATCGTCCATGAAAGACATGCGTTCAAAACCACATGTATTGTCTATCATGACATCGGTAATCGGAAGTGGAAATTCGTCCTTTGGGCAAGCTGCATTAAGATCTCGAAAATCTATGCAAACTCTGACTTTTCCATTCTTTTCATAACAGGAACAATGTTGGCAACCCAATCTGGGTGTTGTTCTTCACGAACAAAGCCACATGTGATCAGCTTTTTGACTTCTGCTTCAATTTGCGTCCATCATATCTGGTCTAAAATGCCGTTGCTGTTGTTTCACAGGCTTAGCATTAGGAAGAATATTGAGTTTATGAGTAGCTACTTTGGGATCTAGACCCGGCATATCTTCATAACTCCATGCAAAGATATCGATATATTCTTTAATCAGTTGTATCAACTCTTCCTTTTCATCTTCGGAGAGATTTTTACTGATGAATATCGGTTTGGATGTAGTTCCGTCTCCGACATCAATCTGGACAATTTCATCCTCTGTAGGTGGCTGTCGTGTTCAAAACGAAGTTCCATTGAGTGTCCATTTGTTGTGCCCAAGGGTCATTCTCAAATGGTTCTGATTCACCATCAGTTTGAACCATATTAACTGAGAATATACCCTCAGATTCATCATAATAGTCTTCCTCGGAATATGAGGATTGTAAAGACTGGAATAAGATTTTTTTATCTTCTTTGCACATGTGGGGTATATCCGATTCGATGAATTGGATTTCTTCTGTATCTGAAGATTGTGAAGAACTAGAAGAAAATTCTTCTTGTATATCCTCGTTAAACATATGGGATGGATCATATCCCAACCCATGACGAGTTTTCTGGTAAAATGGGTCACCACATAACGGTAACCGTCTACCCTTGCCTTGATTGAGACCTTGCATAGTCTTCAAATCATATCCCATATTCTGGATAATCTTAAGAGATTGTTGACTATATTTGTCAATTCGGATTCTTCCTTTCTTTATCTCGAAGATCATCTGTCTGAATAACAGATATTTCTAGCCAGACCAAACACAATTTGGCGCTTTTCTTATCAGACGGAATCACGAAATAAGATTCTTCGTGACGTCTATAAGTTACACAAGCTTGTGATGAAGCGGCTACAGGAAGAAAATAAGGAGAAGATGTTAGGAATCTTTGAGCATAAGGTCCAACATCGACATGAGGAGGAAAGAATTTTCCTTATGGTCAATGTAAGGTTTCCTCTGTACTTATGTCATTTTATGATGACTTTGATCATCAGAAGATAAAGTCATTCTTTCAATAAATTTGACAGCCATATACTCCAAAAGGAAATCTTCATTGATATTAGAAAGTACAGAATGATCAATATTTACATCATTTACAAATTGACTACTACGCTTCGGATTGATCATTAGGACCGTCTTCCGTCTTCTGCGTAGACTTGCCAAGGTTGATGATCAGTGGGGGTTCTGGATCATTTGTACGAGAAGTACGTCCCTTGACCTTGATCATAAGGGTTGATGGCTCTTGATTGGAATCTTCACGGCTTCCTCAGATGAAGCCGAGTTCTTCCTTTAACCTTGATCATCAAAGGTTGATCATTGACAGGTTGAGGTTGGATTCGGCCTTTGACCTTAATCTTCAAAGGTTGCTCTTCCGGAGGATCTTCATTGATAGATTGATCCTCAGCAGATGATCGATCTTCGGCTATATCTGATATCTCCTTCACATGCTGTTTATAGAGCATTGAGTCAGAGAAATATGCTTCAACACCCTTAAAGGGATTGATATCCGCAAATTCGGTCTTCACGACCCCTTGAGGATCCACATACTTAAAGCATTGGTGGAGAGTTGAAGGCACAATTATGCTCATGTATCCACGGTCTTCCAAGGAGGATGTTGTAAGATACATCTGAGTTGATAACATAAAATGTTGCCATAGTTCGAAGATCACCAATTTGAATCTTCAGCCGAATCTTCCCAGTGGTTTACTCTTTCCAGAGTTGAAACCAACTATTGTGGTACTAGTGTAAATCAATTCACTAGTAGGGATCCTCAAGGGTCGTAGCATACTTTGAAGAATTATGCTAATTGAAGACCCAGGATCGATGTAAATCCTGTCAATTTCAGTGGATTCAATATACCCTGTATAGCACAGAGGTCTGTCATGCTTATTATGCTTCAGCATATCTTCTTGTGTGAAGGTAATATTAGGAATTGCCTCCATCACACTATGACATTGTGGGCATGACACTGGTATATTGTCAGGACTCTTGAGTTGAGCTAAGCATGAATCAGCTTGTAGCAAAGCTTCACTCAGAGTTTCGCGACTTCTTTTGAAAGGCGAAGCAGCTCAAAAATCGAAAGTCTAGCCGGAGTATTAGCTAACTGGGCTAGGATATCGAACTTGTAGGGTTTCATCACCACCCCTTGATTTGAAGCAGACTTTAATGGGACGTCAAAGCGTACTTTTTGTTTCCCTTCTCAACCACAGATGGTTTAGCAGGAACAGAGATGATTGAGCTGGAACTGTTTCAACAACATCTTCCACTTCTTTGGAAGATCCTTCATAATCTTTGTGGTACTTTTCCCAGATCTCGTACCAGCAAAGGTCTCTTCTTCGGACTCAGAGAATGAAGTACCATATTGCAGGATTTAGTCTTCTTTCTTAGTCTTTTTCTTGCGAAGATTTTTATGAGGATCTTCAAAACCCAATCCGAGAGTGGATTTTGACTTTGAAGTTGTAAAGGAAGTCATTCCTTTATCATAATTCAAGCCTTCCTTTTTGAAAGTCATAGCCCATCTTTTTATGAGATGGACTGATTGCTGACTATACAAATGAGTAGGTAGCGACTTTCAATGGGTGGTTTGACAGAGGAAGAGGAAGCAGAGATCTCTGTAACCACAGAAAGAAGAAGGCATAGAGACTTCCGTAGAAGGAGGAATAGAAATCTCTGTAGCCACAAGAAGGAGGAATACTCGGGATAGAAGGAAAGATCCCTGTAGGAGCTTTCATAAGCAGCAAAGACTTGTTGTGCCCTGTATAAGGAACACTATTCATCGCTAACCATTGCCGATGAGTAAGCTTGAGTTTGGTAGGAGGAGCCAAACTTGGAGGGCATATATTCAAACCCCTCAGTCTATCCTCTAAAGGAATGCCGCCCCATAAATGATCCAAATCATCATGGTCTGGGGTAAAAACATGAGAAATCATGTTGCAGGTTTTGACTTTTTTACCTTTCTTGGATTTGAAGTTTTACTCATTATCCATTTCGGCACTAAATCAGGGTGCACCCACATGATTTCACCATTTTTAAGTGTAAGAGGCAAAAGCCCTTCATTTTGCTCTCTGGCAGGCGGGATATTCAATTTTATCGTCGCTTTGGAATTGGGACAATCCATCTGGGACTTGTTGTGGAGGAAAATCCAAATTGAAGAGAAATATTGGTTGTAACCGTATGCTCATCGTTAGTTAAAGCGATGGCATTGGCATTTATCAGCTCCTGGATTTTCTTCTTCAGGACATAACAAGCCTTGGTAGGATGATTGATGTATCTGTGATAGATACAATATTTGGATTGTCGGTCAGATTCACCTCATTAGGCCTTTTCGGCTCTGGAATCTGAAGTTTGCCACTCTTTACCAGACATTAAATATCCCTGGGATATCACTGTCATCGAAAGAGTATTCTTCTTTTGGCTTGGAAGACTCTGATTATTCGGTGTCGTTTTGTTGGAAAGGTTAACCACTAAGGTTTCCTTCCCTTTTCCATTACGATTGCCGGAATATTATTAAAGATTTTTTCCCTTTGTCTTCTGAAGCGAAGATCATCCCGTGCTCCCGAGCCAACTACCATTGGTCTCGGCTGAAACTGCTGCTATGATAAACGAGGCCCAATCTGTGAATTGGGAACCCGTAAAGACAGTAATAGATGGTCGCAGATTCATCTTGCATGTATCAATCAGTGCTGAATCCGGCATGCCTGGAGGCATTTTCAGAGTTGCCTGTCGAAAATGTTCAATGAACGTCCGAGTATCTTCCTTCTCCTTTTGTTTGATTTCTATTAAGGAAGACATGTTCATGTCCATGCCTCCTTCATAGAAGGGGAGAGAAACATTGCTTTGAATTCGTCAAAAGACGAAATGCAATTGTCGGGCAGACTGCGATACCAATCGTAGGCTGAACCCGTTAGACACCCGATGAAAACTCGGATAAGAAGAACATCATTCTTCTGGAAATATACAGTCATAATATCAAAATAATTGATATATTAACTGGGAGATGCCTTTCCATCAAATAATACCATGGATTGTGGTTTGAACTTTGGAGGAAAGTGTCACGCCCGCTCCCGTAGGAGCGATCGTCCTCGCTAAGGCGTGATGCCGCACGGGCCTAGGTTGCGCCCGTACAAGGCCAAGTCAAAAAATGGCCGATTTGAGCTAGGCCCAGAGTCGCACAGAGTGTCCCCATTGCAGCGAAAAGTAAATAAACACAAGTAGAAGCGAATTCGAACACTTTATTGATATTCAAGAAGGTTACAAGCGGCGCTAGGCCGATATTACAAATCGCTCGAGCTCTCTCTCTGAAACATAAAAGGCGTGCCAAGTGGCTTACAAGGGAATGATACATGGCGATGTTCCGATACATTATGTCTGTATAGGGTGCTTCAGCTTCTGTAACGTTCTAAGGCCCCAGAGATAGCTCCGCGCCTTAGCACGTTCGAGGAAAGCTCTGCACCGTCGACGTTTCTGCTTTCTGCAAGCAGACTGTGGGGTTATCAGTACATTGTTATGCACTGGTGGAGAGGCTAGCTCGCCCACAATGCTATCATTACCAAACACGTTCTATTTACTTCTGTGCTCCGTCTATCATCATTGTCTTTCTAATCTTGCCTTAGGATCAGTTTCATGGCATATTTCATAGCCTATCTCGTGTTGCCAAATTCAAGTGTCGTATGGAAATACATGTACGACTTACCCATACTTATCGTCCGGCTTTCCTGTCCAAAGTAAACCAAGTTAGTCAACAATTCATGTGTAATAACATAACGTGATTCTTGGAAACATTCAATATGAAGGGCGTGCCTGCCTCAGTTTCTAGCGTATCGTAGGCACGTTCTAGCGCGTCGTAGACATGTTCTAGCACGTCGTAGGCATGTTCAAGATGTCACATTTCCAGCATGTTCAGGGCGTTACATTTCAAGCATGTTCAGAGTGTTATATTTCAAGCATGTTCAGGAGTGTTACAGTTCGAACATGTTCAGGAGGCACTTGTTCATTTTACTTAGACTACTTTGATTTCAATGTAAGGACTTGCACGTGGATAGCCACCAGCAAAGCCCACTTAAACTATATGCACTGGTCGCTGGCATCACAAGCCATTGGATATATCCCTTTGGTAATTCTCAACTTAGCGTTAGGGTGATGGCTGGTACACCCCGTTAAGTCTCTTGAATATACCCTGCACTTACGTCTCCTGGTGCCCAAGCCCGCACCCAGGCAGACCGTAAGCCTGTTTTGATTCCGCCTAGGCCGGCCATGATTTCTCCCCATCGCCCGTGCCGCAGAATCCTTCTCATGACGGCCACGGTATTCCCCATCGCCCGTGCCGTTTGTCCACGACCATTTCGTATTTTACTTGTCATTTAACATAACGGCTGTTTCCGAGCCGTAGGCTAACCCTTAGCCATAATGCGTTATCGACCAGGTTGGCGTCGTGCAGCGCGGGTAGCGAGTCCGTTGTACGTGCCCGTCACACCTATCGCTAACCTTCTTTTCTTCTTATCTTTCATGTATTCTTTCTTTCATTCTTTCTTTCACTTGTTCGTTCGTTCATAGATTCATCATGTATTCATTTATTCATTCATTCGTTGATTCATTCATTCACGTATTACGCAACTCCCAGTGTGGGAGTCGCCTTGGCGACCCATCGGTCCATAGCCTTTCAATGTTGCACTATCCTCAGAACGACTATATTGATAGTCTTTCCGTTTCATTGTTGTAACCCATTCATTGTTTCATTGTTGGCCGTATAAGGAACATAAACGTAAGCTGTGCCTTAGCACGAGCGTGGAGCGCGATGCGAGAGTTCACATTTTTTCCAAGTTCCTTTCCATATTCTATATAAGCATACAAGATGGGATTATTCCCTTAGCTAGGTGCGTGAGTCATTTATTTGAATGATGGTGTTATCGCCTAGCGATTCTCGTGATAGTGTCCGTTGTTATATGTCTAGGCTAAGCAAAGACAGGTTCATCGGAGCCACCCACCGTAGCGATGTTCGCATCGGCTGAGCGATACTCCGAGCGCGCCTTTGAAAGCCTAAGTCTGGATTCATCTTGACGGGCCAATGCAAGCCTTACATCGATTCTACATTGGTCGAGGCCAACTCTTCGGGGTCGACGGCTCGTTTGAGTCGTTTGAACTTGCCGTTTGAATCGGCGTTCCGCTAGGGCGGAGCGGGTCGTTACAGAAAGGATACATCATTCCAGTGAGGAGGATAAGGTTGCTTAATCCCTAACCTCTGGAGCTGATCCTTGTGCTTCAGAACTTCAAACTGTGCTTTTAGCTCTCGTACTACTTGAATAGCTTCACTGGTTTGAGGAAGCACATTTGATTGAATTATTGTCGGATGTACCGTAACCCCCACCGGAGGTGGTACATCTTCTGGAATTATTGGATCTGGAGATGCAGAATTTTGATTGGTAGCAGGCCTGATTAAGATTATTCAAGGGTATATCAACCCCTTGACTATCTTGAGTTTGTGCTGCTACCTGCACCGGAGTTACTACTGCCGGTTGAGCAACTTGCTGAGTTATTATTATTTGATGCATACTTTGCATCATAGCAAGTATATCCTTCAGCGACTGCTCAACTGCAGAGAGACGTTATTCTGTATTAGCAGATGACGTCTCCGGTTCGTCTCCACTAGCATAAGATTCAACCTCCCTTGAAGATACAGAGGGATTGGTGTAAAAGTATGAATCAATGCTATCAGTTTCGGACTCTAAAGACTGGGTACCCCCAGCTTCTGAGTCAGAAGTCTGCAACTGTCTCTGACTTCTTAATCGAGTATTTGATATACTCATTCGAAATTATCAAGAAGTCAATTAAATTGTTGTTGACCAGGAGTCTGTAACGAGTTGCATTTTGGACGTCGTCCTCTGTTGGTATGAGATGCCATATTAACTGAGGCATATGACAACTCCTGTTCTTGATCATCAACTGATTGCTGAACATTATAGCCTAACCGATCAAAAACTGACCGTTTAGAAGTCGAACAGCAACACTTGATTACAATCTGGTGACACTCACAATGGTGATCTTCTTTGGAGAGTGTCACAAGAGATTTTCTGTCTTTACGCTTTGTACAAGCAACTCGCGTAAATCAGAGGGAGTAGAGGAAGTAGTCTTCTTTATTATATTTGGGACAGAAAATCGTTTAGTCCCTTGTGTATAAAGAAGATTACTTGCTGCATTAGCAGAACCAAACTAGGCATTTTATGCGCTTGGAGTTGCGTGCGTAAATCCTGAGATTTTTGTGCACAGAGGACACCATCAGCATTATGCATAATTTGCAGATTTGGTACCTTGCGTAAAGCAGTGTAGGAAGGTTGTTGGTGGACAACCGAAGTTTTACCAACAATAGAATTCATGTTTTTACTCTGTGTGCGAGTAGATAAATTTATTTAGATGCAGAGGCATCATTATGAATTTATCTTCTCTGTCAACGACATGAGACTTATCTTTATGCGTAGAGCGTAAATATGAGTATTTGCCTCGTTATAGACGGGAGATTTTCCTTTACGCATGTAGCGTAAAGTTTGTGTGTCTACCACGTCACAGATGGGAGACTGATTTTTATGCGTGGGGCGTAAAATTTAATTGTCTACCACGTCACAGACAAGAGACTGATTTTTACGTATGGGGCATAAATTTGATTGTCTACCACGTCACAGACGGAAGACTGATTTGTACGCACATGGCGTAAAACCTGATTTTTACGCTCAGAGCACAAAACCTGATTTTTACGCTCAGAGCGTAAAACCTGATAGTCTGCCACGTCACAGACGGAAGACTTTTTTTACGCCTACGGCGCATCACTGAAGTAGAAACTGCCTCATCACCGATGGGAGTCTCCACAACAGGAGTAGGAAGGATGCCTTTGCCATCAGAGACAACAGGGAGATCCGAAGATGGTTTGGACTTAGGAATCCAAACTTTTCGTGCCTTCCGCAATTTCTGAACATTGGAGCAGTGAGTACTACCCCCAGTCCTGCGCATTTCTTCGTAGGCTGTCTGGTCGAAGTGCACAACCAGAGTCTTCTTGGTCGATCCGACCAACGCATCATCATTGAGCAATTGCCTTCTCGTCAGAGGAGAAGGTCGTCCCCAGCAGAGTCACCATTTTATTTCACTTAACAAAATGCCTAAAAATTGGCTTTTGAAAGAAAATTAGAAAAGTACAGAAAGTACAAATTGTTCTGGAAAGTATTGCTATGGAAGTCTAATCTGAATACGATCACTTTGTTCCTTGGACCATACGATGACGATGAAGAAAACTGCTTGAAGAAGACGAACAATTGGAAGAACTAAGTCACCGGAAAGGTATCGAGCAACGGCACTGATGGCACAGTCGAATGCTTTCTTGCTTTGCTTCACCCTGTTATTGAAAAAAAAAGTTGAAGAAATGCTTCTGGGAATATCACTCTGGAAGTATGAGTTTTCTCAGAATCTCTTCTCCTCTGTTGATCTTCTGATGCTGTCTATGTGAAAAATAAGTCTATTTATAGACTTAACCCTTTGTGCGTAAAAAGCAACAAAATTGGGTTTTTACGCTAGCAACTGTCACCCACGATGTAAATCACCCTCTATGCACGTTGACACGTATCCCATGTAGAGTTGTGATCTCTACGCATGGTGACACGTGTCCCACTATCTCAATAAAATGGGGAGAGCACGTACACACATTCCTCGAGAAGTGTGGCATGAAAGCCATGGGCAAACTACGTTCCCATGTAGCCAGAAACAATCGAGCGTAAAATGACCAAAAATATACTTCCAGCGTAAAGTAGTAGACTAAGTGTAAAATAGCCTAAAAATAGACTTCTCGCGTAAAGTGGCTGATAACATAGCCTTGAGCGTAAAAAGTAGCCCAAATAAACTTTATGTACACGTCAACTTTGAGCGTAAAATGCTCAGATAGTATTCGTGCGTAATAGAAGCCATCTTTTGAGCGTAAAGTAACCCCGTCCACATACTAAACGACAGTGTTGGTTTCTGTGTAAATCAAATCTCTTCGAATTATGTGTTATACGCTGTCAGCAAATCATTATGTCAGAATCATCATGACTTGCATTAAATGCATGATCTGACACAGACTGTCCCCAGTGTAAGTAGCTCGCGTAAAGTAGCCCGCGTAAAATAGCTCGCGTAGAGTAGCTCGCGTAGAGTAGCTTGTTGATTCTTTTTGACTTGGTCTATAAAGCACTTTTACGCTCCTATATTGATGATAACTTTATGGTGGTGATTGCAATGATGTTCTTGCTGTTGGTCCACCATTGGACGGGATGGATTTGTAACCTTCCGTGTATTAAGAGTTCACGGAGGTCATTAACAGGATAAGAAGAAGTTGCAGGAATGTAGTCCTTGTCGATTTGGGACATGATTTATGTTCCTGAGGTGTCCCGTACCTTGAGTGTACAAAGACGTGCTAAGCTGGTTAGCATAAGTCATAAGATTTTTACCTCAGTATTCTTCCTCTGGTGCAAGTTAGCAACTGATGTAGGTTGCATTTTGTGTCTTCCCGAGGTTGACCTTGATTGGCACCTGTTGATAGGTGCGTAAGTCTGACAGGGGTGCTACTTGTGCATCTATTTGAGATACTAGCAGTTTGTATTGTCGGGACCTTAAGATATGGTCGGTAGATGTTGCCCTGACCTCTTTGGAGTAGGCATAATACCCTTTTGTGTGGAAAGTTCATTCTGAATAGAACCAATCTTCCTGACAAAGATTTGTTTGTCTCTGTTAAGGAGAGTAGGATTCCTATTTGAATTAGCAGTACTTTTCCAGTCAACGACTCGAGCAGAATGAGGAAAAGCTAAAGAGCATTTTCCTTGATTTAGTGATTTTTCATTAAATTTTTGACTTGATGACAAAGAGGGAGCCACTAAACAATATTTTTCTTTACGTTGCGCTAGTGCAGAAGTATGTGCAGGTTGCGCCAGAACATAAACATGCATAGGTTATGCCGGAGCAGGAACATGCACAAGTTGCATCGGAGCAGGAACATACGCAGGTTACGCCAGGGAGGAAAAGGCCAAAGGGCGCTTTCCTTTATTTTGTTCAGCAGTGTGTCGAGACGAAGTCTCCTTCAATTTTAGAGTCAAAAAAGTAGAGGGGTTAGCCAAAAGGCTGTTTCCCTTAGGTTGCGCCAAGGCAGAAAAATGCGCAGGTTGCGCCAGGACAGGAACATGAGCAGGTTGCGCCATGGAGGAAAAGACCAAAGGGCGCTTTCCCTTGTTTTGGACAGCAGTGTGTCGAGACGAAGTCTCCTTCGATTTTAGAATCGGAGAAGTGGAGGGATTAGCCAAAGGACTATTTCCCTTAGATTGTGCCAGGGCAGTGACGGGCGCAAGTTGCACAGAGGCATGGGATTGTGCCGTCGAGGACTTAGGAGTCCAAAAAGAGCACGTCTTTCTTAACAGCGGCAACAGTGCGCTTGGCACCCCCAACATTGACCATGGACTCGTAGGCTGTCTGGTCGACTTGAACGACAGGGTCTTCTGCGTCTAGCCGATCGACGCGGAATCACATTGAGTTGTCACTTTCTCGTCAGATGAGAAAGTCGTCCCCAGCAGAGTTGCCCTTTTGTTTGTAAAAAAAAAAAAGGTTTATTACAAACTTAAAAAAGAGTACAAGAGTATAATTGATTTCTGGGAATGTACAACTGTAGGAATCTGATCAGAAGATGATCACTTTATCCCTCGGATGATGTGATATCGAAGACACGAGCCTTTGGAGGATGCAACAACACTTTTGCAGGAGATTATCTTTCTTGATGCTTGAGATTGATTTAAACCTCTATTTATAGAGTTCATGAAATAACTATTTAGTAGCTACTCTGGGTTGCACGCACTTCAGGTTGCAGCCTCCTGTTCACTTGCACGAGCGGTTGTACAATTGCTGTGGATGCGTGGCATCGTTGATTGAGATATGCGTGGTCGTGGGCAATATAGTGGGCACGTTCTACGAAGTTAGTATCTTGCGTGCTACGTCAACTGTTATGAATACTGTTGATTACCCTGCGCGAGCTCATCGGTTGCGCGTGGGCACAATATAACAACTTGCGCACTGGTTGCACCAACTGCTATGGACGCGTGGCATCGTTTGATTGAGATATGCGTGATCGTGGACAGTATAGTGGGCACGCTCTACGAAGTTAGTGGCTTGTGTGCCACGTTACCATGCTTTAAAATAAGAGTGATCAGGTGGCGCCAATTAGCCAGGCTTGAGCATGAGCGCAACTCAACA
>JANAVB010034698.1:0-29907 GCA_029216955.1 Iris pallida | reverse complement strand
TGTTTTCACACGCCCAGAATGCTCTCAAGACCTCAGGATACGACAGCCGTATCCCATTGCATGGAGAGATGTCCCCTTCCCTCCATGATACAAACCATTTAATATCAATCCATATGACGGAAAGAACTCTGAGAGCCGGTATATGACCTACTTCGAGGTCAACAGACCATCTACCGTATCGACGCCATCCTCACACGATTATTCATTAGGGCATTAGAGGGGGTCGCGTTCGATTGGTACCGTACCTGCCGAATAACTGCATCCATTCCTTCGTCGACTTCAAACATATGTTCTTGAAAGGTTCTATGTGGTGGGACAAGATGTGACGATGTCAAACCTCATGGACTTTGTTCAAGGAAAAAAGAACTGACAAGGAATTACATCGAGCGGTTTTGCCAAATCGCGATGAAATTGCCCTCTGGTAACCCGAATCTTCTTTAATTAAGATTTCCCAAAAGAGGCTGCTCCCTACAATCAGCCTCTGGATGGGCTAAGATCAATTTAAAGAATAGAAGGCCTTCATCATCAGCGCCACTAGCGCAGAAGCAAAATTGAAGAAGGCTCGCCAACTGGGCTGCATATCTCAGATGGAGAGGATAAGGGCAAACGCCCTAATACCAACAACAACAACGGCGGTAGTTCCTCTAATAACCGGGATACCAAAGGCAAACAGGCTATGGTCGCCGATACTGTCCATGCCTGAACTAAAGTAAGTAGAGAAACAGTAGCCTCAGGTGACCTACTCCTTCGAGGATAGCCATGTCAACCCCATCTTTAGCATGCTCTTACAAGGGGATAGAATTCAGCTCATTCCACTGAGACGTGAACCTCGACCTGCAGAGATGGAGAGTCCAAAGTACTGTCACTTCCACCGCTACGTCCTCTACGCTACTCAGGACTGCTTCCAATTATAACGGTACATCCAGAACCTCATCTATTACAAGGCTCTGTCCATAGATTTCGAGGAGGTAACCGTGGCTGCCAATATGGTGACGGTCCAATTCGGTAGCTTCCCTCCAACGAGGACTCAAGATGGCGTAGTACCCATCCCCCGGCAACAATAGAGGTCACTAATCTTCCACCTCCCCGAGACCAGACGACTGGGCTGGTGCCCCTCACCACTTTAAGAGGAAAGGTCATGTGGGTCCACCCGGACTTGGTTCCTGAAGTAACTCAGTCAGCAGCATCCTCTACCGGCAAGAAGAAGTGCGAGAAGGCTAAGTCTTGCCACACAATCTCATTCGGAACCGAAGAAGCGATAGCTGTCGTTACCCGGTCCGGTGTACAATCTTAACCAATATGGGGTGACTCGGCTGACGATCATCAGCCGACCGCTGCTGATGCCCCAGGACCTTCTCAGTCTCCGCTGGCCGACAAGCCAAAACCAAAGGAGACCCGCTTCGACAAGCCGCTCCGTAAAGACGTACCTCGGGTCAGGAGAGGCCTTACAATTTTGACATCCTGGCACAACTGGCCAACACACCAGCAAAATTGTCATTATATGAACTCTTGAGGCTCTCCAAGGATATTCGTATCGTACTGAGCGAAGCGCTCCAGAATGCTGATGCTTATTTGGCTCAGGTCAAGCTTACAGGGAGAGCTCGCCAGCGGATTTCCCGGACAGTAATTGTACAGGTGTAATGCCTAACATCGTGTTCACTCTACAGGATATGCTCATCAAGACCAACCTACACGATCTCCCTCTGTATCACACTGGATACATCGGCGACATCAAAGTATCACACTGGACACATTGATCCCGGTTCTTCAATAAGCATCATTCGAAAAGCTTATTTTACCTCCTGTGCATCCCTATGCATCGGCTGACACCTACCAACCGCCATCAGCGGTTTCAATTCAGGAAGAAGCTATCCTATTGGAAAGATTCGCCTGAAATGTCAAATTGGTGACCTCCAGTCGGAAGTGACTTACTACGTCATAGATGCAGATACGTCCTACAATATTCTCCTGGGGCATCCTTGGATACACGATTATATGATCGTGCCCACCACATTGCACCGGTTCTTCAAATATATTGACAAACACTGCTTCGTAAGAATGGAATTTGCTAATGTCGATTCCTTCAAAGGGGTGAATCCTACTATTCGGATGCCTGCTTGTACGAAAAATCAAAGAAGCACCTGGTTTAAGAGAATGCTCAAGATCAAACAGAGGCTACAATGGGATCAGAAGAACCTCTGAAGATCTATCTCCAAGCCCGCAAACCAGGCAGAACTGTGCCTCTTATAGCCACTCTGCGTAAAGTAACCAGTCTACCGGTGCTCACTGCACAAAAGGAGCAAATGGTTATCCGACTCACAAGGTCTAGCCAAGGGCCGAGACCCATTATGGAGCCAATGACAATCAGACTGCCAAGAGCCAACCAACAACAATCAGAAGAGATAAAACCTTCTGTTAAGCCGATGGTCATTCGTCTCCCCAGGGTAAATCGACAGCTTAGCATTGAGCCAAGGACTTCTAGTGAGCCAACGACCCCACGTCCAGCAACACCAGTGAACCCTTGACGATCAAGCTTCCCAGGTCATCCTCTCAATCTTCAATAATCAGGGGGTTACTGAAGAGGAGCTAGAGCTAGCCAAATATGTGGCTGCGCACACTAATGTTCCCTCTACCGATGATGTAATACCGCCAGAGAAGATACCTTATTTTATCAATAAAGGGTTATCTTTGAACTACCTCGAGCTTAACAAGCTCCGTATAATGTATGCTATAGAATACGGTATGGGCATCAACTTACACACACATGTGATAAATGTCTATACTATAAACCAACTTACTCCCGTGGAAGGCGCTTGCTTCATAGTCGCGGAAGAGGATCATCCAATCATCTTCGGCCGAAAGAATGACCAACAGTCCTTCAGGCCAGAAGAAAATCGATTTCGAGCCCGGCACCGAAAGACTGTCGCTTTATCTATATAGTTTCCGATCCAAGTATCTCATGCAAAAACAGGGGTATGGTATGATGACTACACCAGGCTTGAACCACGGCACCAGCCGACGATTACCTTTGAAATTGCCCGCCCCGGCTGGAAAACCATAGGATTATTACAGCAAGACCAGACATAGTCTAGGCTATGTTACACCTGCAATAACTCCCGAGAGCTCGGATGAGGAATGCGAATGGCATTCTCATTCGACCGGATCACCACTTCCGATTCAGATGTCAGCATCGGGGACGTACTCAGGCAAGCTTGGTCTGTCAATATGGCATTTGCTGACGCCTACGAAGAAGACGAAGACATACCCAAACTTCTTGAGTTAGAGCCTTGGGTCCAACAGCTAGATGCGCAATGGGAGAAGCGTTTCAAACAAAGAGATCTCCCTATCGAAGATAAGGTTATGCAAGTTGACCTCGGCGATGAATCCTCTCCAAAGCCAATCTTTGTTAGCAAAAGTCTGACAGACAAGAGCGAAAGTTGCTATTGTAACTCGTCAGAATGTATATCGACGTATTCGCCTGGAGTTATGATTACATGCCAGGGCTAAACCCCGAGATTGCACTCCATAAGCTCAACATTCATCCGGACGCAAATCCGGTCAAGCAACAACAATGATAGTTCTACCCAAACATCATGAATTCTATCAAAGTTGAAGTCAACAAACTAATAGCCAGCGGCTTCATCCGTGAGGAACAACATCCAGACTGGGTAGCCAACATATTACCGGTCCTCAAGAAGAATAGAAAGATCAAAATTTGTATCGGCTTTCAGAATCTGAACGAAGCATGTCCTAAAGATGAGTTCCCTCTTCCTATTACGGATATAATGATTGACAACACATGTGGCTTTGAGCGCATGTCGGTCATGGATGGCTTCTCAGGATACAATCAAATCAAGATGTTTCCTGGCGATGAAAAGCATACATCATTCTGAACGTCGATTGGCGTGTACTGCTACACAGTCATGCCCTTTGCTTTAAAGAATGCCGGCGCCACATATCAACGAGCTATGAATATCATCTTCAGAGACCACCTGCGTAAGACAGTGGAATGTTACGTTGACGACATCGCGTTCAAAAGCTATTCTAAGGAAGATCATTTGTACGATTTGAGGACAGTATTCGACCTTATGCGAGCACACAATTTAAAGATGAATCCCACTAAATCCTTCTTGGCCGTATCCAGTAGGAAATTCTTGGGTTTTGTCATTACCTCCAAGGGTATCCATATAGACCCTGACAAAACAAAGGCAATCATGGAGATGGGTCCCCCGAGAAATCTTCGTGAGCTCAAAGGCCTTGAAGGAAGACTAGCTTTTATCAGGAGGTTTATTTCTAACCTCTCCGGATGATGTCATTCACACACCTCATGAAGAAAGGCGTCTCCTTCGTATAGGATGAAGAGTGCCAACGTGCCTTTGACAATATTAAATAATATTTGTCGAAACCTCCAGTCCTGCTGGCCCCGGATGCTGGAAAGCCATTTTTGCTTTATATGTGAGCGATGGACCATTCCCCTCGGTGCTCTACTAGCACAAAATAATGATGCAGGGCATGAACAAGCTATCTATTACCTCAGCCGAATTATGATAGGGCCTGAGCATAGATATACCACCGTGGAGAAGAAGTGCCTCGCTTTGGTGTTCGCCATTCAGAAGACGCGACACTATGTTACAGGATAGACCATCCATGTTATATCATGAGTCAACCCCCTCAGGGTCCTCATGACCTAACCAGGTGCACTCAGCTCTCGCCTCGCTACCTGGGCTATATTATTGTCCCCCTACGACATGATCTTAGTCCCGTAGAAGGCTATTAAAGTTCAAGCTTTGGCAGACTTTTTAGCTTCCCATCCAAGTTCGGAGGCAACAAGAGTATATGAAGAGATTTTAGACGAGGTCGCCAATTCAAATATAGCTTCCCATGATACCATTTGGTGAATGTTCTTCGACGGTGCTTCAAGAACCGGGACCCAGGACAATATCATCGTTGGAGTCGGAATGGTACTGATTTCTCCTTCTGGATTGGTGATCAATCAGGCATACTCCCTTACGGAACCTTGTTCAAACAACGTGGCCGAGTACAACGCCTTGGTTATTGGCCTCCGACTTGCAAAGAAAGTGGGGGTAGAGTACCTGGAAGCATATAGCAATTCACAGTTAATCGTTAATCAGATCTGGGGTTCATATGAAGTTCGCCATGAAGACATGATCCCCTATCATAAATAACAATCACCATCATTATGTCCTTGGAAGGGTTCTTCAAAGAACATGTTCCCAGACTCCAGAACATTGAAGCCGATGCCCTAGCGGGCCTTGCTGCTTCCCTGGCAGTTCCAAATCATGCTCATCATTTGGTTAACATAATAGCCATGAATTGGTTTGTCCTAAGAACAACGTGAAATTTGCTGTGAGTTATTTTGCCCTGACGGTCGACGAAACATAGGACTGGAGACTTCCATTTATTGACTTCATAGTCTATGGTATCTTGCCAAAAAATCCGAAATAAGCCACTTCTATTAGAAGACGTTCTCTCAGATTCTTCTACGATACAGAGGCAAAAATGTTGTATCGGCGATCCTATGATGGATTACTACTCCGGTGTTTGTCAAATACGAAAGCCAGAGAAGCCGTACGCGAAGCTCACGATGGCGTTTGCGAGGCCCATCAGCCTGGCCCTAAATTACAAGATCGCCTTTGCCGGATGGGCTCTTTGTAGAAGCATAGAAAAGAATAGAAATTTCTATGCAGCCCAGAACCAACATGAAACTTCATGTGGCTCAAAACTCGGGGAGTTTCATGCGGCTGAAAAGCCCTAGAAAGCTTCATGTGGCTCAGAAAGCATCATGCGGCTCAAAAAGCTTCATACGGCCTTTTGCGGTTCAAAATCTGCCTATACAGCTGGCCATAATTGCTCTGACATAAAGACGACAGCTCAGACAGAATAATGGCTCTGACATAAAGACAAGACGAGACATGCTCCTAAAAAGACGAAAAGATCATCATGGTATCTGGCACAGTTCACAAGTTCCAAAGAAAATTCTTTATGCGGATCACCTATGCGACTCTCATGCGACACAGTTATGAGACCACTCTCATGCGGCCCAGTCATGAGACCACCCTCATGCAGCTCAGTCATGAGACCACTCTCATGCGGCTCGGTCATGAGACAACTTTCATGCGGCCCGGTCATGAGACACTCTTTATGTGGCTCGACTATGGGACAGTCCTTCATATGGCTCAGCTAGGATGCATCATTTATGCGGCTCGCCACAGAGTAATAGTTGAGACACGTGGCAGAAATTGACCAAGTCTTAACAATTCGGATTTAGTACAACAAACGGATCATGATCAATCTTAACCAATCCCAAGCTGACCACTTCTTGAGGCACAGTTACAAGGATGTAGCCCAAAATTAGCCACGTGGCTGTACACCCCCATTACTCATGAATTACTATAAATAGCAAAGTTCTACTCCCTTGTACACACACAGAGACACACAGAGAAATATACACACACCCAGGCAGAAAGAGAGCATTTTTTACCGGAGCCGAGGTTGCGTTCGATCGTCTAAGGAGTAGGAAAGAGTTGATAGCACTTTCCCGAGCCTCTATCGCACCCCCCAGAATCTAAATTAAATAATTGTAATTAGATTGCTTTTTCTAGGTTTTGTTCCTAGGCTCTCTTTTGTACAAGCAAGTTTGTAATTGTGAGTCAAAGTTCAGTCCTCCTATAAAACTGTTCTGTTCCCCGATAATCAATGGCAAACATGATAGCGACTCTGCTAGGGACTAACTTCTCTACTGTTGAGATGTTGGTGACGCAATCGGACGCAGCCAAACTCGGCTCCACGCAACAGATGCTGGTTGTTCGCTTTGACCAACAAGCGTTTAAAGAGATGCTCTCCAAGGTGAGCACTAGCCCGATCCAGAAGCGAGCCAGCACGAAGAAGGTCCGCAGGGAGTGGAGGCCCAAAACCGTTGCTCCTCCCCAAGCTCTGGAAGAAGTGTTCTCTGCTGCCCACGACGGCAGAGAAGACTCACATGCGGTCCCACTTCAGGCCACAGAGAACCCTGCTGTCCCCAAGTCTGGCAAAGGAAAGCACTATGATGCTGGACTTGCGGGAGCAAATGGGAACTCTATGCGGTCCATGAAGAAGCCGCATAAGGGTGCGAGCCGCATACGGAAGTTTCATACGGCCACCAATCCCAGTCGCATGCAGAAGGCTCATACGGCCACCAATCCCAGCCGTATGCAAAAGGCTCATGCGGCCACCAATCCCAGCCGCATGCAAAAGGCTCATGCGGCCACCAATCCCAACCTCATGCGGAATGCCTATGCGGCCAGCATTCCAGCCGTAGGGAAATGGCCTATACGGTACCCAATCCCATCCGCTGACCATCTGCCCTATGCAGCTCGGGTTCAGTCTTCGACCGCCTCTCATGTGGTCCTGATATCAGAAGCCCCCATGAGAATGTGCCAGATTCTATACGACACAGCTTGGATTCTTTCTACTATGCACCCTCGGGTGCTAGAGCGAAGAAGTCTAGGACCGCACGGGCTCGCCGAGCTCAGTCAGCTGTCCCAACCTCTGACCATCAATGAGTCCCGCTAACTGTTATACGGTCCTCTGATGGAAAGTTGTACAGAATCGCCCATGTCCAGGCCCCGATGGCAAACGAACAGGGTGGTTCCCAAGAGTCTCCCAATAATGATCGAGCGCAAGTGCTTTTACTAGCCCTATATCAGGGAGCAAACATGATACCAACGCACTCGTGTGCTCGGGATTCCTGGGCCAACAAAACGAGTGTAAAGGTTGATCGAGATAAACTTGACTTGCGTGATGTGATCCTTCACAAGCGCAAGAAAAGAGAAGAAACCTTGTTGTACAAAGAGTCCTTCCATGGACGTCACTGCACTCAAGTCATTATCAATTTCTGCTGTAACAAGAAAGCAGTACAAGAGGACTGGCAGTCCGTCTTCCAACGACTGCAGCAGCCAGGACTGGTCCTACAACAAAGCTCGGAAGACGAGGCGCTTCCTTTTACCGCCTGTAATTATGCCCGAAAGGTCCCTACCGGTAAGGGAGAAAAGAAATTAGTACCTCCAGCCCGACAATCTCAACCAGCGTGGCCAAGAAACTCTCATCTAAGTGGTTGTCCATAGCTGTCACATGAGGAGTTTATCAAGGTACCCACTCTAAGACGAAATCCTCAACACTTAGAGATTCGTCATCTACTTCCCTGGGGGTAGTTGAAGCTCGGGGTAGCACTCTTCGGAACATCTGCAACAATCCAGTGTTCCAAGAAGATGAACCTGGGGAAACAATCCCCACAACAGATGCAACAGATTCGGACGTCCCTGAAGACGTCCACAAGTGCCAAGATGAGGCAACCTCCCTTGCAGGGGTAGCACTTCCTCCGAGTCCGAATCAGAGGAGAACATTCCCACATACCCCGATGACTTCTCTATTCGAGGGTAAGATTCGGAGAGCACGCCTTCTACAGTTCCTTCTACTGCTCCTCATGTGAGAACAGTATTCATGACTGAGCATGACCACGACGGTCCCAGTGATCGGCAACGCCTCGACACTCTTGAGGCCATACGTCATACCTTGGTTAAGTCAGTGGACAAGATCAAGGCTGCCTTAGAGGCTCTCCAATGGAGGACACCTGGCCAAATAAGCTTGGGTCCCGCCGTCAATGCGGACTCAAACACGACCGCACCAACCCCGGGCGACAATCCACCTGGAATGTCGGCTCCCACTACTGTAGAAGAGGCTAGGGATGCGAGAAGAGAAGTCCAGGAGATTCGTGCAACGTTTCATGCCCGCGAAACCTCTCAGGACCTCAGGATACGATAGTCGTATCCCGCTGCATGGAGAGATGTCCCTTTCCCTCCACGATATAAACCATTCAACATCAATCCATATGACGGGAAGACATCTACGAGCCGGTACATGACCTACTTCGAGGTTACAACAGACTATCTGCCGCATAACGACGCCATCCTCACGAGGATGTTCATTGGGGCATTAGAGGGGGTCGCATTTGACTGGTACCGTAACTTGTCGGATAAACATCCATTCCTTCGCAGGCTACAAACATATATTCTTGGAGAGGTTCTACGGGGTGGGACAAGATGTGACAATGTCAACCCTCATGGACGTTGTTCAAGGAAAAAAGGAGATGACAAGGAATTATACTGAGTGGTTTTGCCAAACCATAATGAAGTTGTCCTTCGGTAATCCGGACTCTTCTTAGATTGAGATTTCCAGAAGAGGCTGCTCCCCACAATCAGCCTCTGGATTGGCGAAAGTCAATTTAAAGACTGGAAGACCTTCATCATCAGCGCCACTAGCGCAGTAGCCAAATTGAAGAAGGCTCGTCAACTGAGATTGCATATCTCGGATAGGGAACACAAGAGAAAATGCCCTAATGCCAACAACAACAACGGTGGCAGTTCCTCTAACAACCGAGGCACAAAGGGCATACAGGCTATGGTGGCCGATACAGCCCTGAAGCCTGAACCAAAACAGGTAGAGAATCAGTAGCCTTAGGTGACTTATTCCTTCGAGTATAGCCATGTCAAGCCCATCTTGGACATGCTCTTGCAAGGAGATAGAATTCAGCTCCTCCCGCTGAGACGTGAACCTCGACCTGCAGAGATAGAGAGCCCAAAGTACTGTCACTACCACCGCTACGTCCACCACACTACTCAAGACTGCTTCCAATTGAAGCGATACAACCAAAACCTCATCGATTCCAAGGCTCTGGCCATTGATTTCGAGGAGGTAACGGTTGCTACCAATATGGTGTCAATCCAATTTGGTAGCTTTCCTCCAACGAGGACCAAAGATGGCATAGTATCCGTCCCCTGGGCGACAATGGAGGTCACTAATCTTCCACCTCCCTGAGACCAGACAACTGGGCTGGTGCCCCTCACCACGTCAAGAAGGAAGGTCATGTGGGTCCACCCGGACTTGGTGTCTGAAGTAACTTAGTTAGCGTCATCCACAACCGGCAAGAAGAAGGACGGGAAGACTAAGTCCTACCACACAATTTCAGCCGGTATCGAAGAAGCGACAGCTGTAGTTACTCGGTCCGGTGCACAATCTTAACCCATACCGGGTAACTCGGCTGAAGATCATCAGCCGGCCGCTACTGATGTCCCAGGACCTTCTTAGCCTCCTCTGGCTGATAAGACTAAGCCAAAGGAGACCCGCTTTGACAAGCCGCTCCGTAAAGACGTACCGCAGGAGATAGAGATGACCTATAATTTTAATATTCTGGCACAATTGGCCAACACACCAGCCAAATTATCATTATATGAGCTCGTGAGACTCTCCAAAGATGTTCGTGTCACACCGAGCGAAGCACTCCAGAATGCTGACGCGTATTTGGCTCATGTCAAGCTTACAAAGGAGAGCTCGTCGGCGGATCTCCAGGACAGCGCTTGTACATGTGCAACACCCAAAATTGTGTTCACTCTGCAGGATATGTTCATCAAGACCAACCTACATGATCGTCCTCTGTATTACACTGGATACGTCGGCAACATCAAGGTGGATCATATGCACATTGATCTCGGTTCTTAAATAAGCATCATTCCGAAGACCTTTCTTCACCTCCTGCGCATCCCTATGCATCAGATGACACCTACAAGCACCGCCATCAGCGGTTTCAATTCTGGGAGAAGGTATCCTATTGGAAAGATTCACCTCAAATGCCAAATTGGCGACCTTCAGTCAGAAGTGACTTGCTATGTTATAGACGCATATACGTACTACAATATTCTCCTGGGGTGTCTGTGGATACATGATTATATGATCGTGCCCTCCATCTTGCATCAAAGCTTCAAATATGTCGACATGCACGACTTCGTAAAGACAGAATTCGTCGACATCGATCCCTTCAAAGGGGTTGAATCCTACTATTCGGATTCCTGCTTGTACGAGAAATCGAAAAGGCACCTGATCAAAGACGATGCTCAAGAGCGGATGGAGGCTACAATGGGATCGAAAGAGCATCTTGTAGAAGCATGGAAAAGAACAGGAAAGGCCATGCGGCTCAAAACAGAGGGAGTCTCATGCAGTTCAAAGAATCTCATAGAGCTTCATGCGGCTCAATAGTCCTTTAGAGTTTCCTGCGGCTCAAAAGTCCTTCATAGTTTCATGCGGCTCAGAAATCCCCAATAGCTCCATGCAGCTCGGGTAAAAGCCACGTGGCCCTATGCGGTTTGCCTCTACCGCTAGCCATCAACCAGCGGCTTCATTTAATGCTCTGAAACAATACGACAGCTCTGACATAAAGGTGAATTGACAGCTCTGACATAAAGCCGCAATGATGACTCTGACATAATGGTGCGCTCCTAGGGAAACGAAGGAAATCTTTATAGCTGGCACGATCCACCAATTCTAAAGCTCACTATACGGCCACCTACCTTAATGAGGCTGTCATCTCTATGCGACTGCCACCCTCATGCGGCTGCCACCTTCATGCTGCTGCCACCCTGATGCGGCTACCATCTCCATACAGCTACCATCCTCATGCGGCTGCTACCTTCATACGGCTACCACCCTCATACGGTTGCCACCTTCATGCGCCTCAGATTAAAGGATTTCTATGCGGCTCGGTTAAATGGCACACTCATGCAGCTCAACGATGACAGTCCTCCACGCGGCTCGTAGCAGTTGGGACATGTGGCAGGAGTTGATCAAATCCTAACAATCCAGATTTATGGCAATCAATATAACAGGCAGTTAGGACACGTGGCATGAGATTGACCAAGATTTATTTACTCGGATTTGCTGATATCAACAAATCATCACGATACAGATTTGTTGCAATCAACATTAACTGCCCATACAGATTCTTTACAATCAACATTAACTGCCCATGCAGATTTGGTGCAATCAATATTAACTGCCTAGATTTGTTACAATCAATATTAACGGCCCAGATTAATTTCCAACAAACAAGATCAAGGCAAATTGTAACCAATCCCTAACAGCCCACTTTTCAAAGAGCAATCATTGCAAACCCTACTTATCACATCCCACTCCTATAAGTAGCAAGTTGCCATTCCCTTGCAAGCAGGGAGCCAGAGACACGTACAGAGAGATCGGCGGCGCCCAGAAGAATCTCCCCACACATCCCGAGAGCATTTCTTCATCAAAGCCAAGGCTACGTCCGATCGTCCAAGGAGTAAGACAGAGTTGATAGCACTCTCACGAGACTCTACCATCACCCCCCAGAAAAAATAAACAATTTTACTTAGATTGATGTACCTAGGTTTTCATCCCTAGGCTTTTTTTGTACGAACGAGTTTGTGTTGTGAAGTAAAAGTCCAGTCCTCCCATAAAATTGTTCTGTTCTTTCGTAATCAATGGAAAACACGATGGCGACTCTACTGGGGACTAACTTCTCTACGGCTGAGAAGTTGGTGACGCAATCGGACGAAGCCAAACTTGGCTCCACACAACATATACTGGTCGTCCGCTTCGACCAACAGACGTTTGAAGAAATGCTCTCCGATGGGAGCGCTGGCCCGGTCCAGAAGCGATCCCGTAAAAAGGCTCGCAGGGAGTGGAGGCCCAAATCATTTGCTCCTCCCAAGCTCTGGAAAAAATGCTCCCTGCTATCCAAAATGGCGGAGAAGACTCTCATGCGGCCCCACTTCATACCATAGAGGACTCTGCTGTCTTCAAATCCGGCAGAGGAAAATACTACGATGCTGGACTTGCAGGGGCAAAGAGAAACTCTGTGCGGTCCAAGAAGAAGCAGAATAAGGGCTCCGGCCACATGAAGACTCATGCGGCCAGAGAAGCCAGTCGCATGCAGAAGGCCCATGCGGCCAAAACTTTCAACCACATGAAGGAGGCTCATGCGGCCACGACTACCAGCCGCATGCAGACTTCTTATGCGGCCACCACTTCTAGCCGCATACAGAAGGTTCATACGGCCACATATGCCAGCCGTATGCAGACAGCCTGCACGGCCACCGATCCCAGCCGTATATCATCTGCTCTATGCGGCTCACGGTCAGTCTTTGACCGCCTCTCATGCGGTCTTGACCTTAGAGGCTCTCAGAAGGTTGTGCCAAAGTCTGTGACGTACCACTTGGATTCTTCCTACTATGCACTCTCGGGTGCTAGAGGGAAGAAGTCTAGGACAGCGCGGGCTCGTCAAGCTCAGTCAGTTGTCCCAACTTTTGACTATCAGGGCATTCCGCTGACTATTATGCGGGCTCCTGATAGAAAGTTGTATAAAACTATCCGTGTCCAGCCCCCGGTGGCCAACGAACGGAATAGTTATCAAAAATCTCGCAACAATAATCAGGGACAAGTACTCGTACTACCTCCACATCAGGGAGCAGGCAGGATGCCAACACACTCATGTGCTCAAGACTCTTAGGCCCACAAAATGAGTGATTTGTGCAACATGATTCTTTACAAACGCAAGGAAAGAGACAAAAACTTGGTGTGCAGAGAATCCTTTCGTGGACATCTCTGCACTTAAGTCATTGTCAACTGCTGCTACAGTAAGGCGGCCACACAAGAGGACCGATAATCCGTCTTCCAACGTCTGCAACAACCAAGCTCAGAGGACGAAGCGCTTCTCGTCGCCTCCTGCAATTCTACTTAGAAGGTCCCTGGCGGTGCAAAAGGAAAGAAAACAAATATCTCCAGCCCAAAAATCTTAACCAAGAAACTCTCTTCTAAGTGGTTGTCTATGACCGTTACAGGAGGAGTTTTCTAAGGTACTCGCTCAAAGGCAAAATCTGCTACACTTGGAGATTCGTTGTCCACATCTCTGGGAGGCACTGGAGCAGAGGGTAGCACTCCTTCGAACATCTACGACAATTCGGTGTTCCAAGAAGATAATCAAGCGGAAACAGTTACCCCAATAGATGCAGCATGTTCCGACGTCCCCGAGGACGTCCACAACTCTCAAGACGAGGCAAGCTCAGAAGCTGGGGGTACCACTCCTTCCGAGTCTGAACCAGAGGAGAACATTCCCACATACCCTAATAACTTCTCTGTATAAGGTTATGACTTAGAGGGCACATCATTCACCGTTTCTTCTATCTCTCCTCATGTAAGGACGGTATTCGTGACAGACAGCAACCAAGATGGTCCCAGTGATCGCCAACACATCGACACTCTGGAGGCCATACTGCATACCTTGGTCAAGTCCATAGACGAGATTAAAGTGGCCCTTCCAACTCTGCAAGGAAGGATGCCTGACCAAACAAACTTGGGACCCACGGTCAGTACGAACTCGAACTCAGCTGTACCAAATCCGGGTGATAATCTTCCTAAAATATTAGCCCCTACCACAGCAGACGAGGCCAGGAAGGCAAGAAGAGAAGTCCAGGAGCTCCGAGCCATGTTTCATGCTCGAGAAATCTGCCAGGACCTCAGGATACGACAACCGAATCCAGCTGCATGGAGAGATGTTCCCTTCCCACCAAGATATAAACCATTCAACATCAATCCATATAATGGGAAGACATCTGCAAGAAGGTACATTACCTACTTTGAAGTCACAACCGACCATCTGCCTCATGATGACGCCATCCTTATGCGGTTGTTCATTGGAGCATTAGAAGGGGTCGCCTTCGAATGGTACCGCAACTTTCCAGACAACTGCATCCATTCCTTCGTCGACTTCAAACGTATGTTCCTAGAAAGGTTCTACGAAGTAGGACAAGACGTGACGATGTCCACCCTCATGGACGTTATTCAAGGAGAATAGGAGCTGACAAGGAACTATATTGAGTGATTTTGCCAAACTGCGATGAAGTTGCCTTCCGGTAACCCTGATTCCTCCCTGATTGAAATTTGCCAAAAGAGGCTGCTCTCCACAATCAGCCTCTAGATGGACGAGAGTCAATTCAAGGACTGGAAGACGTTCATTATCAGTGCCACTGCCATATAAGACAAGTTGAAAAAAAGCTCGCCCAACAACCGAGACAACAACGCACATTTCAGAGGAAGAGGACAAGGGTAAACACCCTAATGCCAACAACAACAACGACGGTAATCCCTCCAACAACCGAGACAACAATGGCAAGCAGGCTTTGGTGGCCGATACAGCCCAAAAGCCTGAATCAAAGCCGACAGAAAAGTAATAGCCTCAGATAACTTACTCCTTCGAGGACGGCCATGTCAAGCCTATCTAAGACATGCTCATACAAGGAGGTCGAATTCAGCTCCCTCCTCCAAGGCGTGAACCTTGTCTTGCAGAGATGGAGAGCCCCAAGTACTGCCACTACCATTGCTTTGTCCACCATGCCACGCAAGACTGCTTCCAACTGAAGCGATACATCCAGCATCTCATCGATTCTAAAGCCTTGGCCATTGATTTCAAAGAGGTGACCGTGGCAGCCAACATGGTGTCAGTACAATTTGGCAGCTTTCCTACGACAAAGACTCAATATGGAGTAGTACCTATCCCTAGAGCAAAGATGGAGGTCGCTAACCTTCCACCTCCCCAAGACCAGGCTGCTAGTCTAGTGTCCCTTACCACATCACGCGGGGAGGTCATATGGGTCCATCCGGATTTGGTAACTGAAATAACTCAGTCCGTACCACCCTCCACCAGCAAGAAGAAGAGTAGGAAAGTTAAATCATGCCGCACAATCTTTACAGAGGTCGAAGAAGCTACGGCTGTTGCTACCCGATCCGGTGCACAAACTCAACCTCCACCGGGTAACTCGGCTGAAGATCATCAGCCGACGACTGCTGATGCTCCAGGACCTTCTCAGCCTTTGACAACCGATAAACCTAGGCCGAAGGAGGCTCACTTTGACAAACCGCTCCGAAGAGAGGCACCTCATGGGCTGGAGAGGCCTTACAACTTTGATATCTTGGCACAATTGGCCAACACACCGACCAAGTTGTCATTATAAGAGCTCCTGAGACTCTTCAAAGATGTTCGTGTCGTGCTAAACGAGGCACTCCAGAATGCCGATGCATATCTGGCTCAGTCTAATATTACTGGAAAAAGCTCACCTGTAGATTTCCAGGACAGCGCTTGCACGAGTACAATGCCCAACATTGTCTTCACTCTGCAGGATATGCTTATCAAGACCAACCTGCACGATCGCCCTCTGTATTATACTGGATACATTGGTGACATCAAGGTGGATCGGATGCATATTGATCCCGGTTCTTCCATAAGCATCATCTCAAAGCGCCTGTTACACTATCTGCGTATTCCAATGCATCGCCTGACGCCGACAAGCACTGCCATCAGCGATTTCAATTTAGGCAGAAGCTATCTGATCGGAAAGATTCGTCTGAAGTGCCAAATCGGTGACCTTCAGTCAGAAGTGACCTGTTATGTCATAAATACGGATACTTCCTATAATATTCTCCTGGGGCGTCCTTGGATACACGATTACATGATCGTCCCTTCCACACTGCTCCAGTGCTTCAAGTACGTCGACAAGCGTGGCTTTGTGAGGATAAAATTTGTCGACATCGATCCCTTTAAAGGGGTCGAATCCTACTACTCAGACTCATGCTTATACGAGAAGTCAAAAAGGCACCTTGTCGAAGGAGATACTCAAGTTCAAAATAAGGTGGCCGCAGGATCGAAAGAACCTCTGACGATCCACCTCCAAGCCCGCAAACCTGGCAGAAATGTACCCCTTACAGCCACTCTGCGTAAGGATGTAATTAGCCTCTCTGCCCATGAGGAACAGATGATAATCCGACTGCCAAGGTCTGGCCAAGCGCCAAGGCCTACGGCAGAGCCATTGATAATTAGGCTGCCTAGAGCTAGCCAGCAACAAACAGAAGAGCTCAATCCCTCTGTCAAGCCGATGACGATTCGTTTTCCCAGAATGAATCGACTGTCGAGCGCTAAGCCGGGGACTGCTAGCCAGCTAACAACTCCCCGCCCAGCACCGAGCACCAAATTGGGGGTTGCTAGTACGCCAACGACTCCATGTTCTGCTCCACCAGTGGAGCCCCTGATGATTAAGCTACCTAAGTCATCTTCCCAGTCTTCATTTACACATGGGGTAGCCGAAGAAGAGTCAGAGCGGGCCAAGTATGTGGCTGCTTACACTGATGTTCCATCCGCAGATAATGTAATCCTACTGGAAAAGATACCTTACTTCATCAATAAAGGGCTATCTTTGAACTACCTCGAGCTTAATAAGCTTTGTACAATGTATGCTATGGAATACGGTATAGGCACCCACCTACACATACAGGTGATAAATGTCTATACCGCAAACCAACTTACTCCAGTGGATGACGCTTACCACATAGTCAAGGGAGAGGATCATCCAATCATCTTCGGCCGGAAGAATGATCCACAACCCTTCCGGATAGAAGAAGTGGATCTCGAACCCGACACCGGGAGACTGCCCCTTTATCTGTGTAGTTCCAGATCCAAGTACATCATACAAAAATAGGGGCATGATCTGGAAACTATGTCAGGCTTGAACTACGACACTGGACGGCAACTACCCTTACAGCTGTCGGTCCCGATTGGAAAACCACGAGATTACTACAACAAGACCAGATATGGGCTAGGTTATATCACACCTGCAACGACTCCTGAAAGCTCATATGAGGAATACGACTGGCGTTCACACTTCCGATTCGGATGTCAACATCGGAAACGTATTCAGGCAAGTCTTGTCCGTCAATATGGCATTCGTCGACGCCTATGAAAAAGATGAAGACATTCCTGAACTTCTTGTGTTAGAGCCGTGGGCACAACAACTAGATGTGCAATGGGAGAAGCGGTTCGAACAAAGAGAGCCTTCGATCGAAGATGAGGTTGTGCAAGTTGATCTCGGTGATGAGTCCTCTCCAAAGCCCATCATCGTCAACAAGAATCTGACAGACGAAGAGTGGGAATCGCTACTGCAACTCGTCAAAGAATACATCAACGTGTTCGCCTGGAGCTATAAAGTTATGCCAGCACAGAAACCCAAGGTTGTACTTCACAAACTCAATATTCGTCCGGTCGTAAAACCGGTCAAGCAACAGCAACGACGGTTCTGTCCCGACATCATGAATGTCATTGAAGCTGAGGTCAACAAACTGATAGCTAGCGGCTTTATCCGTGAGGAACAACATCCATACTGGGTAGCCAATATAGTACCAGTACTCAAAAAGAATGGAAAGATCCGAAACTGTATCGACTTCCGGAACCTGAATGAGGCGTGTCCTAAGGATGAGTTCCCCCTCCCTATCACAGACATCATGATTGACAACCCCTGCGACTTCGAGTATATGTCATTCATGAATGGTTTTTCGGGGTACAACCAAATCAAGATGTTCCCTGATGTCGAAAAGCATACATTATTCCGAACACCAATTGGTACATACTGCTACACATTCATGCCTTTCGATTTAAAGAATTCTGGCGCCACCTATCAAAGAGCAATAAGCGTCATCTTTAGAGACCACTTGCACAAGACAGTAGAATGCTACGTCGACGACATCGTCGTCAAGAGTCGCTCTAAGGAAGATCATATGCATGATCTGAGGACAGTGTTCGACCTGATGCGAGCGCACATTTTGAAGATGAATCCCACAAAATCCTTTTGGGCGTTCCAGCGGGAAGTTCTTGGGTTTCATCATTACTTCCCAGGGTATCCATATAGACCCCGAAAAAATGAAGGCAATCATAGATATGGGTCCTCCAAGAAATCTCCGTAAACTCCGAGGCCTTCAAGGAAGGCTAGCTTACATCAGGAGGTTAATCTCTAACCTCTCCGGGCGATGTCAATCATTCACCCACCTCATGAAAAAGGGCGTTTCATTCATATGGGATGAGAAATGCCAGCACGCCTTCGACAACATCAAAGAATATCTATCAAACCCTCCAGTCCTGGTAGCCCCAGTTGCTGGAAGGCCATTTCTGCTCTATGTGCGAGCGATAGAACATTCTCTCGGTGCTCTGCTAGCATAAAACAATGATGTAGGCCATGAGCAAGCTATATACTACCTCATCCGAATGATGATGGGGCCTGAACATCGATACACTGTCGTGGAAAAGGAGTATCTTGCTCTAGTGTTCGCCATTCAGAAGACTCGATACTATGTCACGGGACAAACCATACACGTGATATCACGATTCAACCCTCTCAGGGTCCTCATGACCAAACCAGGTGCACCCAGCTCTCGCCTCCCTACCTGGGCGATATTATTGTCTCCCTACTATATGATCTTCGTCCTACAGAAGGCTGTCAAAGGTCAAGCTCTGGCAGACTTTCTAGCAGCTCATACAGGTTCGGAGTCAACCAAAATAGACGAAGAGATACCAGACGAGGTCGCCAATTCAAATGCTGTCTTCCACGATGTCATCTGGCGAATGTTCTTCGATGGTGCTTCCAGAACAGGGCCCAAGGGCAACATCGTCGCTGGAGTCGGAGTGGTACTAATTTCTTCCTACGGACTGGTGATCAATCGGGCTTACTCCCTCACGGAGCCTTGTTCAAATAACGTGGCTGAGTACAACGCTTTGATCATTATCCTCCGACTTGAAAAGGAGCTGGAAGTAGAGTATCTTGAAGCATACGGTGATTCGCAGTTAATCGTCAATCAGATCCGAGGTTTATATGAAGTTCACCATAAAGATATAATCCCCTATCACCAAATAGCGATTAACATCATTTCGTCATTTGAAGGGTTCTTCATAGAACATGTTCCTAGACTCCAAATATTGAAGTCGACGTCCTAGCAGGTCTTGCTGCTTCCCTAGCGGTCCCAAAATATACTCATCATTTGGTGGACGTAATAGGCCACAAATTGGTCTGTCCTAAGAATAATGTTCAATTTGTAGAGAGTCATTCCACTCAGACGATCGACGAAGCACCAGACTGGAGACAGCCATTCATAGACTTTGTAGTCTATGGCATCTTGTCCGAGAATCCAAGGAAGCCACTTCTATCAGAAGACGTTCCCCGATTCTACGATCTTCTACGTACAGAGACAAAAATGCTGTATCGGCGATCATACAATGGATTACTGCTTCGGTGTTTGTCAAATACAGAAGCTAAAGAAGCTGTACGTGAAGCTTACGACGGTGTCTGCGGGGGTATCAGCCTGGCCTGAAATTGCAAGATCGCCTTCGTCGAATAGACTATTACTGGCCTACTGTCACTACCATTTCTAGTTTGAGGGTATTTTTGTCATTTTTGGGATTATTTGAATTTATTTGAATTTATGGGAATTTTTAGAATTTATTTTGGAATTGTTCGAATGATTGTTGACTAGGTTGACTTTGACTAGCAATGACCTTGGTAGACTAACCTAGGAGCTAACCCTAGTTGAGTTTGGACTTGTTAGGTCATGCAACACTAGTTAGACTAGAGTTGACCTATGGTTTAGTCATTTGACTCAAGTTAGAATATTAAGTCATAAGCCATGACTTATGGTTGAACCAATGATTAATAACTTGGCACATAGGAGCCCAAAGCCCAACCCACTATCAACCCTAACCCAAACCCATAGTTGGCCGGCCACATGCACTAACCTAGGGATCCCCACCCTATAAATATCCTCTTCCATTAGGTTAAGCCTCCTTAGAAAAGAACAAGCTTGAGAAAGAGGTATTTTCCCAACTTCATAAATTCCTAGAAAATCTATTTTAACTCATTTTTAATCCAAACAAATTGCAATAGGTTCTAATTAGTGTTTTCTTGCTGTTGGAATTTGTTAATCTCAGTTTTATAGCAATTTGAAGGAGTTAGGGGCTTTTGGGGATCCACATTGAAGGAGCTTTTGTGTTGAAGAACACATAGGTATTTTCCTATCCACCCATTAAAATTAGGTTTTAATTGCATAAATATCTAGCCCTAGGTGTCTTGGTCCTGTAGGAATAGGGTTTATGAATTTTCGTATCCTGTACGTGTCCATATCGGACACGTATCAGTGGTGTGGCTTACATGATTCTAGTGTCTTGAGTTTGATTCGAGGTCGTGTCGTGTCGGTTTGGGATACGTGCACACGCGGGTGCACACGTACGCGCGGGCAGCGTGCATGTCCTGCTACTCGGGGGCATCTGTGGACACGGCGACTCGACACAAACCATTTGACACGTGGCTTGGGGCATTGACTGACACCACGTCTGTGAAGTTTGTGTCCCCGTGTTGTGTCGAGCAAGCACGAGCTCGTGCACCCATTTTCCACTACACGTGCACAGTCGGTTTATAGGTTCTGACACGGCTTGTTAAGTCAGGACACGACACACTAGGACCTAATTCAGGATGACACACACCTAGCTGGACCCTAGGCAAACCACCCTGCACCAGGATACAACCCCATTCGTGTCATGTCGGGTGCACGACACGCGCGTGCACCTGTGCACGAGACAGTGCACTGTGTAGTGTCTGTGTGCTCGTTTTGTGTTTATTTGTATGTGGACATGTCGTGTCATATTGTAGTGGATACGAGACACTCTTTGGGACACAAAACACATTATTGTTAATAATTACTAACTGTTTGTTTTTCTATTTTAACAAGTTTTTGTATATCAAATACTCATTACCCTTAAAAACCTGATACATGCCTATTCTCAGTTTTTTCCAGTTTTGATTTGTTTTTAGCATCATTTTGGATTAGTTAAATACAGTTAATTACATGGTATAAAACCCTAATGCTATTCTCCTACTTATAATCTCACTATGTGTCAATTTTGGGTTGATTTGGTGTATGTTTGGACTAGTTATTGGTGGGTTGAAATTGGGACTGAAAACTGTCAAAACCTGGACGGATTTGTTACTGAATTGTTTTCCCTCTTTTTAACTGAGAATGAACTCTACACACCCTTACTTGACTGTCCAGTACACAAGTATGCCCTGTTATCAAATAGTTTAACCCATTTACAATGTAAGTTCATATTTACATGTTACATATTGCTGAAAATGTGATAGGTTGGCTTTGTTTTAAAATCTGAGATTTAGTGCTTTTGAGATTTGTCTTTGGTTGAACTCAAATCCGAGTTTTAGGCTATAGGTAACTTTCTTTGGGGCTCTGTGAATCCAGGAAACTGTAATGGGGCTCCCTTCCAAATTTCTGAGCTGAAACCCTATGATATCTCTCATACACATGTAATTCATTCCACATACACACACACACACACACACACTCTATTTTCCTATCACACTCTAGTATACCCATCACACTAACACACACACACATTCACATGAATATGGACTCTCTATCACACATGCCACTAAGACACTCTCTCTATTCTCTATCCCTCTCTATACATATATATATGTATGTGTATGTAAATATGCATCTATGTATATATGTGTAATGTATATATATATATATATAATATATATATATATATATAATGTATAGTGTAATGGTATCACATATATGTGTATCTATCTATATATATGTACATGGTTACCCTATTGTGTGTAATGACTTTGTGGTGTCTTGGTTTGAGTTGTGGTGCTAGTATAGGGTTGTACCGCCTTGGGTAGTCTTGTTTAGACTAGCATGGACTAGTTTGATCTAGTTTAGACTTGTTGGACCTAGTTTGACCATAGTTGACCTAGGTTTGACTTCTAAGGTTGACCAGAGTTGACCAAGGGTTGACTTTGGCCTAGATTGACCTAGATTCATGTAGAATGCATTGTACTGCTTCATTTTACCATTCTGGACTTGTTGTGACTTGTGCTGTCTAAATAGGAGCCAGATACCACTCCTCGGATAGTACTTTCATCTTGGACATTCAGATACCAAGCGAGTACATTCTCTGATTATTTTATATCATGTTTAGAATTATTTTCCTGCTTTAAATTACTTTACTCGATACTGTCACGTTGGTCACACGGATTAGTACTATATGGATCCTTTCTTGAGATGTTATCCTCTCAGGGAGCATCGTATACTACATGTTCTGTGCGTTTCACTTACATGGCGTATCACTATGCTTCACAGTTCATTTATCACTTGTGACATGTACTCTCATGATCACAGAGTCTTCTTTGAATCATCCCATTTATGGGCATTCCCAGATCACCCATTTATGGGCTTACCATGTATCATCCCTTGTGGGCCTTTACATGGAATCATAACATAACCTGGCTGGATCCTTGTGTATTGATTGGGGCTACGGGTGAGTAGAAGTAGACATGTGAATAATATCCAAATAGTATAATTCCCAGATCACTCTATAGTATAATTTCCAGAATCTCCTATGCCATTCACATGTTTATATTGTACTCTGACTCACTAGCCACTGATAGTTCTCTATTACAGTCTATATATTTCCATTACAGCTTCTCTATTTACATCCTTTACTTTCTTTCAGTTCTTGTATCTTACTTTACTGCATGATTATATTTTAAAATGCTATGAACTGTTGAGATGTATTGTCCTCGCTCATGTCCTGACTGGACCTGTTGAAAATATTACAGAGGACGAGGAGGAGGCCGGTGTGGATACCTATTACGGTGCTACCTTAGATGAGATGTTAGACCTGGACCAGCAGCAGGTCCCACTAGCAGTGGATGACACACCTCTAGAATAGGATGTTTTTAATTTATAGACTCTATGGATGATTGTATATATTTGATACTGGAGATATGTATTTATCTTAGACACTTAGACATCACTGTTGTACTTGGGATTTCCTTTATTTTCAGCATTATTATCTATCTATCTATCTTCTATCTTATCATCTGCCTTAGTTGTGATTGAGTTTACTTTCTGCTATGTCACCCCCATTCGGGGGTATAAACTGCTTAGCTTTATATTGTTAGATGTTATAACCTTGGATAGCGTTCTACCGCCGACACTGCGGCATAGGCTGGACGTACCCACTTCTCGTGCCCTTACTCTAGGGTGCGGGTCGTGACACATTTTTAGTGGTGGCCCATGCAGGTCTATATTGAAATGTAGTGGTATTCGAACTAGAATATCACTGCAGCCTGCAGTAGAATTAGAAATTTTTTGAAGGTACTCAATCACATTAGGAAAAACTCTTTATCAGATTCCCTATATCTAATTTTGCTGCTTATTGTCTTCCTTTGAATTTAAACTGTCCTCCTTTGATATTCCGACTCATTCTCAGCAACTGTTTCGTTTGATCTGTGTCTCCAGGATGGTTGAGACGAGATCGAATTGCCATGGCCAGGGGGACGCCGATGAGAGGTCTGCCACCTCTCATACTCAGCAGCCCCTGGTACTGCATTCCCAGTCATGCCAGCTGGGGTAGGCGTTTCAGCTATTTTCAGAGGAGCCCCACCACCTGTGAGGCATGAGCCGAGTCCGGTGATTCCGGATGTGCTTCAGCAGCAGCAGCCACCTGCAGGGACAGTTGACGCCGTTTATCTGTTAGCTTTCTTCCGGCAGTACATGTAGGATCAGCAGACCCAGCAGCAGAGGCACACAGCAGAGATCACACGAGGCATTGAGCTGGCAGTGACCGTAGTAGAGAGTTGTAGCTCAGCCAGCGGCAGCCCCAGCCGTACCAGCCGCGGGGAAGGGCATCCAAGATTTCCAGAAGATGCACCAGAGGGACTTTCGAGGGACAGAGGGGATCTTGTATGCCGACGAGTGGATCGAGCACATGGAGGAGATATTTCGGTTGGCTGAGATCCCGACGAGGCTCTAGATTGAGGCAGCAGCCAGCATGATGCAGGATCTGGCCCGTACATGGTACCAGACCAACCCGAGGGTTGGCACAGCAGGACAGACTTGGGCAGTATTCAAGAAGCTGTTTAAGAGAAGTTCTTCCCGGACGCAGCGCTGGGAGCCCTCGAGACCCAGTTTGAGGCCCTAGTCCAGGGGCTAGTCTGTGGAGGAGTACGCAGGAGAGTTCTGCCACCTGAGCAGATTTGTAGAGGGCTTGTCGGAGGCGACGAAGGCCCGGAGGTTCCGCAAGGGCTTGGTAAAGGAGGTCAAGTCCTACACCAAGAATGCCTACAGCGCTACATTTGAGGAGATCCTGGTGGACGTACTAGCTGCAGAGGATATCTTGAGCTTAGGCTCAAGAGGGCGAGACTCCCAGGGAGGCAGCAGTAGCAGAGGACCGGCCAAGAGGCCGCACTTTCAGCAGCAGCACCAGCAGCACCACCAGCAGCAGAGGATCCAGCCGCAGCAGTTTTAGCTGCCGAGGCATCAGCCAGTGCAGTATCAGCAGAGGGTACAGCAGCAGGCACCGAGGCAGCAGGCTACCATTTGTGCTTATTGCAAGAAGCCAGGGCACAGGTGGGCGAGTGTAGGAAGAGACTGGGCAAGTTCCTAATATGTGGTTCAGCAGACCATCAGATGAGGGAGTGTATCTTGACTACGGGAGGAGCAGCTCAGGGAGCAGCAGTCAGAGCTCCAGCAGGCCAGCAGAGGGGACCAGTCCTGCCGACACAGCAGCAGAGCTTCGTCCAGCACCAGCAGCAGGCCAGAGGAGGACAACAGGGACGAGCTTTCGCCATGGCAGCTGAGGATGCAAAGGCGATAGGAGAGCTGATCACAGGTTCGATTCTTCTCGACTCCAGACCAGCTTTTGCATTATTTGATTCTGGTGCTTCGCATAGCTTCATATCAGTATCTTTTACGATTAGACATGGTATCATAGCTGAACCGTTGCCTAGGACATACAAGATCACGATCGGGGGTGGTATTATCCTCGTACGTGATGTTTGTAAGGGTCGGAGTATTGTTTTGGGAGGCCGTGAGTTGGAGGTGAGCCTGCTCGTAATGCCACTGCCGAACTACGATATAGTACTCGGTATGGATTGGTTGAGCAGGCTCTAGGCCAACATTGATTTCAGAGGGGGTAGAGTTCTCTTCAGAGCGCCGGGGAGCCAGAGTTCGAGTACTCCAGACGTCAGACGGAGCAGAGCAGCAAAGTTTTCTGCGGAGTCTCGGTTGAGGAGCAAACGATTCCACACCCCTTGATAGCAGAGTATATGGATGTTTTCCTAGAGGAGTTGTTGGGATTACCACCAGACAGATACATTGAGTTCTCGATAGACTTGGTTCCAGGAGCGGAACCCATCTCCCAGCATGTCTATCGAGTGAATAATAGTGAGTTGGTGGAAGAAGCAAGTGGATGAGCTGTAGGACAAGGGCTTCATCCGCTCGAGTTTGTCACCATGGAGTGCACTAGTATCATTTGTGCCGAAGAAGGATGGGTCAGTACGGATGTGTATTGACTACAGGGCACTCAATAACCTCACGATCAAGAACAAATACCCACTACCGCGAATCGACGATCTTTTTGACCAGTTGAGCGGAGCTCGGGTATTTTACAAGATTGATCTGAGGTCGGGATATCACCAGGTGAAGGTAAAGAGGGAGGATATTCCCAAGACCGCTTTCAGGATGCGGTACGGGCAGTTTGAGTTTTTGGTTATGCCGTTTGGGCTAACCAATGCACCAGCAGTATTTATGAACCTAAAACAAGGTGTTCCACTAGTACCTGGATCAGTTCGTGGTGGTGTTCATTGATGACATCTTGGTATATTCGAAGACTGAGAAGGAGCACGAGGAGCATTTGAGGATAGTGCTGGAGACTCTTAGGAGGGAGCAGCTCTACGGGAAGCTCTCCAAGTGTAAGTTTTTCTTGGACCGGGTTGACTTTTTGGGGCATGTGGTGACTGGAGATGGTATCTCAGTTGACCCCAAGAAGATTGTAGCAGTTGAGGCATGGGCAGCGCCGACTTCAGTTGCAGAGATCAGGAGTTTCCTGGGGCTGGCAGGATATTATCGAAGATTTGTGCTGGATTTCTTCCTGGTTGTAGAGCCGTTGACTCGGTTGACCCGGAAGGATGCTGAGTATGTTTGGTCAAGGAGTGTCATGCAGCTTTTGACAAGTTAAAGAAGCGGCTTACGACAGCTCCGATTCTGACATTGCCTTCAGGATCAGGAAGATTCACTATTTATAGTGACGCTTTAGGGAAGGGGCTGGGTTGTGTCTTGCAGCAGCATGGGAAGGTGATTGCCTATGCTTCCAGGCAATTACATCCCCATGAGAAGAACTACCCTACCCAGGACCTGGAGCTGGCAGCGGTGATATTTGCTCTGAAGTTGTGGAAGCATTATCTGTATGGAGAGAGGGTGAAATTTTTTACAGATCACAAGAGCTTAAAGTATGTGTTCACTAAGAAGGAGTTGAACATGAGCAGCACAGATGGCTAGAGTTGATGAAGGACTTTGACATCCTACTTCAGTATCACCCAGGGAAGGCCAACGTGGTTGCCGATGCCTTGAGTAGGTATCTGACAGCCATGTGTTTGACCATGGATCGACACTTGCTTGCAGATTTGGAGAGCCTTGGGATTGAGGTGATCGTGCTCGGAGTGCAGATACAGTTATGGGGTATGCAGGTTCAGTCAGAATTGGTGGAGGATCAAGTCGGCTCAGTTTGAGGACGTTGCTCTGCGGGTCTCCAAGAGCAGGTTCGAGCAGGATTGGTGGACGGCGAGTTTTCTCTTGCAGATGATGGTGCCTTGAGGCACGGTTCCAGATTATGTGTGCCCAGCGGAGAGCTCAGGGAGCATGTTTTGCAGGAGGCCCACAGATCTCAGTACTCTATACACACTGGTGCCAACAAGATGTACCGAGATCTGATGAAGCATGTTTGGTGGTCCGGGATGATGCGGGAGGTGGCTCGCTTCGTTGCTAGGTGCTTGGTTTGTCAGCAGGTCAAGGCAGAGAGCAGAGGCCCGGTGGATTATTGCAGCCGCTGCCCATTGCCGAGTGGAAATGAGAGCATATCACTATGGACTTCGTATCAGGATTGCCGCGTACACCAGGAGAAAAACGCAATTTGGGTCATCGTTGACAGGTTGACCAAATCGGCCCACTTTTTGCCATTCAAGGTTGGTACGTCTACAGAGAGGCTTGCGAAGATGTATATACGGTAGATAGTCAGGATTTACGGAGTTCCGGTCAGCATCGTCTCAGATCATGATAGTCGCTTTGCTTTCCATTTCTGGAGGAGTCCGCGGATTAGCATGGACACTCAGCTCAAGTTTAGTACTGCATACCACCCCCAGACGGAATGACAGTCAGAGAGGACTATTCAGACGCTCGAGGATATGCTACGGACGTGCATCTTAGACTTTGGAGGTTCCTGGGAGGATCATCTACATTTGGTGGAGTTTGCTTACAACAACAGTTTCCAGGCCAGCATCGAGATATCATCGTTCGAGGCTCTGTACGGGCATAGGTGTCGTACACCCTTATCTTGGGATGATGTTGGTGAGTGAGCTTTACTGGGGCCAGAGATGGTTGTTGACGCAGTCGAGAAGGTGAAGCTCATCAGGGACAGACTTCGCGTGGCGCAGGATAGACATCGGTACTGGGCCGATAGCCACCGGAGGCCCTTGGAGTTTGAGGTACAGATTAGTAGGATTAGATTTAGGTTTGATTGTTTGTGTTTTGATTGATCATGTTTGTTTATCATAATTAATTGAGATCTTGCTTGTGATTAAGTCGGAGACCAGGTTTTCTTAGGGATATCTCCGATTCGTGGTACGATACGTTTTGGTGGAGACGGGAAGCTTAGCCCGCGCTTTATCGACCCTTTCGTTATCAGCGGAAGAGTCGGTGACGTGGCATACATGCTCGACTTGCCACCTGTACTAGTGGAAGTCCACAACATATTCCATGTATCACAGTTGAGACGGTACGTGGCTAACCCTAGCCATGTGCTTGATCATTCGAAGATTGAGGTTTGGCCTTCTCTCAGCTATCCTGAGCAGCCAGTGGAGATTCTGGATCGACGGAAGAAGGTTCTGAGGAACTAGGTGATACCTGTGGTACGCGTCGCATGGAGGCATCATTCTCCAGGAGAGTCTACCTGGGAGCGGGAGGATGAGATGCACGAGCGTTACCCATATCTTTTTGGACCTTGAGGTATACTTTTTCCTTCTCATCAGTTGCATTTTGCCTTTCAATTTTGAGGACGAAATTCTTTTAAGGAGGGTAGATTTGTTACTACCACATTTCTAGTTTGAGGGTATTTTGTCATTTTTGGGGTTATTTGAATTTATTAGAATTTATTTGAATTTATGGGAATTTCTAGAATTTATTTTGGAATTGTTTGAATGATGGTTGACTAGGTTGACTTTGACTAGCAATGATCTTGGTAGACTAAACTAGGAGCTAACCCTAGTTGAGTTTGGACTTAGTTACGCCATGCAACCCTAGTTAGACTAGAGTTGACCTATGGTTTAGTCATTTGACTCAAGTTTGAATATTAAGTCATAAGCCATGACTTATGGTTGAACCAATGATTAATAACTTGGCACATAGGAGCCCAAAGCCCAACCCACTAGCAACCCTAACCCAAACCCATAGTTGGCTGGCCATATACACTAACCTAGGGATCCCCACCCTATAAATATCCTCTTCCATTAGGTTAAGCCTCCGTAGGAAAGAACAAGCTTTAGAAAGAGGTATTTTTCCAACTTCATAAATTTCCAGAAAATCTATTTTAACTCCTTTTTAATCCAAACAAATTGCAATAGGTTCTAATTAGTGTTTTCTTGCTGTTGGAATTTGTTAATCTCAGTTTTTTAGCAATTTGAAGGCGTTGGGGTGGCTTTTGGGGATCCATATTGAAGGAGCTTTTGTGTTGAAGAACACACTAGGTATTTTCCTATCCACCCATAAAAATTAGGTTTTAATTGCATAAATACCTAGCCCTAGGTGTCCTGGTCCTGTAGGAATAGTGTTTGTGAATTTTTGTGTCCTGTAAGTGTCCGTATCGGACACGTATCAGTGGTGTGTGCAAGTGTTTGATAAAATGCCCCAATGGGCATTTCGATTTGTTTTTGTGAAAGTTTTTGAATAGAAAATGTCGTTTGTTATGTGGCTTACATGATTCTAGTGTCCTGAGTTTGATTCGAGGTCGTGTCGTGTCAGTTTGGGACACGTGCACACGCGGGTGCACACGCGCGCGTGGGCTGCGTGCATGTCCTGCTACTCGGGGGCATTTTCTCTGTG